>JAHBCN010000818.1:148847-190968 GCA_019359885.1 Listronotus oregonensis | reverse complement strand
CAGAGATAGGACCCTAATTGGTTTTGAAGCTGACGGCGTAAATGTGGTTGCAGGGAGAATGGGGTTCCGTCTAATACTAAGGGTTATGTACCGGTCTTGTTGCTGCGTAGTACACCTCCTACGACCATGTCCGTGCCTTTCTGGAGGTTGTTCCAGTTTCCGTAACGATTTCACAGCCTACTTATAACACTTTGTGATGTTTCCAGCTCAGAGCAACATCCACTTGTCGCAACCCCGCTTGAAGCATTCCAACCGCTGTTTGCTCCGCGGATGTTAAATGTCTTAAAGGCATTGCAAAAAATCAACACCCAATTACTGTTGTATTTAATCGTATAAAACGACTTCTGAAACTAAAACGAGAGAATCTTTCGAATTCGACCTGACAAAAATATTGTTTACGTGATATTGTGATAACAAAAAATCCTGAATTTTTTTACGGCAACAAGATTAACACTAGATCCCAAACCAAAACATCAGAATTGTCGGTACTAATTTGAATTATGGTCTATGGCAATATCCCCTAATTTTTCGTAGTATATATATATATATATATATATATATATATATATATATATATAATATATATATATATATATATATATATATATATATATATATATATATATATATATATATATATATATATATATATATATATATATATATATATATATATATTATATATATATTATATATATATATATATATATATATATATATATATATATATATATATATATATATATATATATATATATATATATATATATATATATATATATATATATATATATATATATACAGTGTGTCCCAAATTGGTGGGGAATGTATGGGGATCTTGAAACACGATAGATAGAAAATCGTTAAAAAGGGGAAAGTTTTGGACAATTATGTTAGTGTAATCCCGTTTACTACATGGTTCTATCTATTCAGGTTTTTGAGAAATTTTGAAAAAAACCTGAAACATCTTTTCGAAAATCGGCCATATTTTTTTTATAAGTGAAAATTTTTCAAATCTGTAAAAACTTCTTTAAAGCAACTTTTTTGTAGAATATGACCAAAATCAATTTTTATTTTCTACGTTTCGGCTTTTTAGAATCATCATCAACTTTATTTTTTCATATGGACGCCATATTGGATTTTTACGCAGCCAAATAGTGCTTTTTATTTTGATTTCAACAATGTATAACATGTTATAATTTATGAGTTTATAACCTCATTTATTTCAAAAACAAATATTTTCAGTTGGCCTTGATTTCGGCGAACGTCATTTTTTTTGTAAACAATAAAATATTAGTAATTGGAAAATAGATAAAGCTGAAGAGATATTTACAAAAAATGGGAACATAGCATAACAAAGTTAATACCGTGTTACAACAAAAGTAATGGTCCTTGAAAGTAAAGTTGATGAATCATCATCAACTTTACTTTTTCATATGGGCGCCATATTGATTTGTCGCAGCCAAATAGTACTTTTATTCTTATTTCAACAATGTATAACATGTTATAGTTTAGGAGTTTATAACCCTATCCACTTCAAAAAAATATTTTCTCAGTTGGCCTTGATTCCGGCGAATGTCATCTAGCGTCATTTTCAAGTTAGCTAGGGTAGTTATTAAATTTTTTTTTAACTTTGTAAAATGATTAATTATCTAAAGAAAACTTGATATTTTGCAACGTTATTTTCAAAGCAATAGAAATGTTAATAAAGCTGCGCAAACCTATTTCGACAATTTCCTGAGGCAACATCCTAAACTAACATACTTTCAAAACTGGTTACAAATTTGCTTAAATCCGAAAGTTTTAAAAACCATGACCTAAGAAGTACGTTGAATAAAATCGACAACGAGATGGCTACAGTTAACCAACAATTTCAAGAAAATCCAACATCTTTAGCCAGGGATGTTGGATAGAGAACCACTCACCTAAGTTAACCATTCATAGGGTAGTTAGGACTATTTAAACAAATATCGTTAATAGTTGAGAAATAGGGACAAATTTTGAATTTTAGGTCGTTATTTTACATCTTCATTTTAGTAGGAATATTAGTTTAGCCACTTTTCATTGTTTTTGTTTTTCACTTGTTTCAATTTAACTTGTTAGGTGTAGTTTTGTTGTAACACGGTATTAACGTTATAGCTCTGTTCGCGAACCCATTTCGTAAAATATCTGTTTAGCTTATCTATTTTGCCAATTACTAATATTTTAATGTTTACAAAAAAATTACGTTCGCCGGAATCAAGGCCAACTGAGAAAAATATTTTTTTAAAATAAATGAGGTTATAAAATCTAAATTATAACATGTTTACATTGTTGAAATCAGAATAAAAAGCACTATTTGACTGCGTAAAAATCCAATATGGCGTCCATATGAAAAATAAAGTTGATGATGATTCTAAAAGCCGAAACGTAGAAAATAAAAATTGACTACTTGTCATATTCTACAAAAAAATTGCTTTGAAGAAGTTTTTACAGATTTGGAAAATTTTCACTTATTAGGAAAAATATGGCCGATTTTCGTAATGATGTTTCAGGTTTTTTCAAAATTTCTAAAAACCTGAATAGATAGAACCATGTAGTAAACGGCATTAGCTACTAACATAATTGTCCAAAACTTTCCCCATTTAACCGATTTTCTATCTATCGTGGTTTCAAGATCCCTATACATTCCCCACCAATGACACACTGTATATATGTATATTATCATTATGGTATAAAAAAGTTAGATATATAAATTTCCTGTTTATTCTTGGGAATGGGTTAATAAATTAATGAAAGAGATTAATCAGAACGTTTCGCAAATTTTTATTGTACTTTTTTAAAGGTAAGTATCTAAAACACAATGCAACTAAAGTTTTAACAGAACGTCATACAATACTTTTACAGTTTAAAAAGGTTACAGTAAAAAAATAAACATATAACAATTTTAAAACCGACAACTAAAAAGTTCTAATCCAAAATAAAATCAGGTACATAATAAATTAAACAGGATGCCTACCTTTAGTGGTAATACACCGTAATTATTAAAATAATTTTCATTTTATGTCTATCTTGTGTGTGAATTTTGTTTTATTTTATTGATATATTTTTTTGTCGTTGGGATCTTTTTTTTACTTCAATTATTATTTAGTTTCGTTAAAATTAAATTTATTCTTTGTTTTGGACTCATGTTTATATAGGACATTTTTGTTAAATTTGTGTTCATTAAGTATTTTTTCTAAGTATTGTGTCGTTATTTCAATATCTTTTTTAGGACAATTTAGGCATGAAATGGAGTAAATTAGGTTGTACTTTTTGACTTTTTTTCCTTAAGAGTTGGCTTTTCCAAGGTGTAATTAACGAATTTATTAAATTATGTGCTTTATAACAAACAATTACATTGAGTTTTAAAGAAATGTGTTTTACTTTTTGTGATAGACCATCAATATAAGACATATCAATATATTTGTTATTCTCTATTATTTTCTTCTACTGTTCTTTTAAATTTGTTGTAAAATAAGTATGTTCTTTGATTTATAACTGTGGTAGTGGTGTTTTCAGGGTATTAACCGACAGTTATTTTCGTGTTATCAAGCATAGATACCCGACCATATTTTAAACGATTTTAAAAATTTTGAAAATAATAAATATGAAAAACAATATTTGTTTAAGTAAAATCCAAAAATCTGAAAATAAACTTCAATAAAGAGTGGAAATCAAAAACCAGATCTTAGTAGTTTAAATGAAAATTCACTATTAAATTAATCTTTAATAAACGTCATAAAAATATAAAGAGAGATATTTATTTTGTATATATTTAGCAAAAAACATATAAGTAAGAAGAATTATAGAATATACAATTTTAAAACCGACAACTAAAAAGTTCTAATCCAAAATAAAATCAGGTACATAATAAATTAAACAGGATGCCTACCTTTAGTGGTAATACACCGTAATTATTAAAATAATTTTCATTTTATGTCTATCTTGTGTGTGAATTCTGTTTTATTTTATTGATATATTTTTTTTCTCGTTGGGATCTTTTTTTTACTTCAATTATTTATTAAATTGTAAGTTTTTTGTAATTAAAATCTGCTGACAGTATTTTAGTTTCGTTAAAATTAAATTTATGCGTTGTATTGGACTCATGTTTATATAGGGCATTTTTGTTAAATTTGTGTTCATTAAATATTTTTTCTAAGTATTGTGTCGTTATTTCAATATCTTTTTTAGGACAATTTAGGCATGGAATGGAGTAAATAAGGTTGTACTTTATGACTTTTTTTCCTTGAGATTTGGCTTTTCCAAGGTGTAATTAACGAATTTATTAAATTATGTGCTTTATAACAAACAATTACATTGAGTTTTAAAGAAATGTGTTTTAATTTTTGTGATAGACCATCAATATAATACATATCAATATATTTGTTATTCTCTATTATTTTCTTCTACTGTTCTTTTAAATTTGTTGTAAAATAAGTATGTTCTTTGATTTATAACTGTGGTAGTGGTGTTTTCAGGGTATTAACCGACAGTTAGTTTTCGTGTTATCAAGCATAGATACCCGACCATTTTTTAAACGATTTTAGAAATTTTGAAAATAATAAATATGAAAAACAATATTTGTTTAAGTAAAATCCAAATATCTGAAACTAAACTTCAATAAAGAGCGGAAATCAAAAACCAGATCTTAGTTGTTTAAATGAAAATTCACTATTAAATTAATCTTTAATAGACGTCATAAAAATATAAAGAGAGATATTTATTTTGTATATATTTAGCAAAAAACATATAAGTAAGAAGAATTATTAATTTTAATTGCAAATGATATGCGCAAATAGGTATATTTATCCAATCTTTTTAAACTGCTTATTGCATTTAACTATCTACACTTTATAAATACCTTCTAATATTTAAAAAGATATTTAAACTTTTTTAATAAAGCATGTGGTTTCTCTTGTTTAAAAATTATTATTTTTTTAAATTTAACTTATTTTTTCTTCCATTATGCCCAAGATTGTAAATTAAAAACTGCTTAGCATACATATAACAATTTTCTGATAAATCTCAGTCAGGCCTAAAATATATTTTATCTTCTTAGTGATTTTCTGTACAGGTAAGATAAAAAAAATAAATAAATTGTTTTTTCAATAGTTAACTCTTTTAGAGTAAAAGACTTTATTTCAATACATTTAATATAAATTTATTACTTTGGTAAATATCTCCAAAATATCTTTTGTTTAATTCTTCTGGTATAAACCTGAAAGAGGTCTTTATTTATTATAAATTCGCCACATACATATAGAAATCTTTAACGTTAATTTATATTTAATTTTTGCAAATTAAACAATTAATTCCTAAATTTCAGGACAGTCAATCTAATGAACACCAAGTGGTCTTACGAAATATCGGTTTCAACCTATCCGGCAATTTCAGCTGCGAGGTTACCACAGATGAACCGTCTTTTGCAGCAGTTACAGTAATCAAGGATATGTTAGTTGTTGGTAAGTTACGAAGTAATGCCACATTACGTGGCCTTTAAAATTATTTATTTTAATCCAAGGCTTACAGTATAAATATATATTTTCAAAATGAGATTGCAAAAAATTGTTTCTGCAAACAATATTTTTGTCAAAAGATATTTTAGTTATTTTACATGTTATTCTGCATAGTTTTAGCAAAAACATTTACCATTAATAAAAATAAAGAGCCTTAGCGGCATTTTCACTTTTTGAAATGTCACCCAGCTGGGCTTGTTGAGAATAAAAAGACGTGCTTTTTCCTGTTTTTTTTTATTGTGGGTGCTTCAGAAAGTGTTTTATTTAATCATAAAAAAATTTTGTTTTTTCCTAATATCTCAGCCGCATTAAAAGATTTTTTAGTTTTGCTTGCGCCAAATTAAAGATATTCGAAGCGCGGATAAAGTACAATTTTTTTCAAAAATTTTTGGTGTAGGCTTTAAAAATTTTAATTTTTTTTATGAAGCCTATTGACCCACGTCATGATAAAAAAAATATATGTGATGTGTCCCTATTAGATCTAGTTTCAAAATTTTTTTCATAATTTTTAAATAGATGATAGGAGGTCAAAAAATTGAAAATCTTTTTTTGCTATTTTTCGATATTTTTTTAGAAAAAACTCTTAATTTTATTATATTTTTTTATATTTTTCTGGAAAACACAAGTTTTAATTAACTTTTGGTTTAAAAAAATTCAAGATAAACTGGTAAAGACGATTTTTTAAGGTTCCCGCAATTTTCTCTGAAAAATGGGTTGTGGCCAATTGTTTTTAAAATTTGCATAGTGATAGTTTTCAATACGCTAATCAAAAGTCTCTTCGGGCATAAAACCCAAAAAGCCCCTTAACCCCCAACCCCCAAAATCATCCTTAAAGGTCACTAAAGATATTTCTTAGGGGAAATGAGTCTCGGCCAATTGTTTTCAAAAACACGCTGGTCAAGTCCTTACGGGCACAAAACCCAACCCCTCCTCCCCGGTTCCCAAAAATCACTAGGGTTCTTTCTTATGGAAAATGGGTTTTGGCCAATTGTTTTCAAACTTTGCATAGTGATAGTTCTCAACAATCTGCTTAAAAATCTTGACGAGTACAAAACCCGAACACCCTCCCAACTCTCCCAACCCTCCCAAAATCACACTTAAAGGTCACTGGGGATTTTTCTAATGGAAAATGGGCTTCGGCCAATTGTTTTCCATCTTTGCGTATTGATAGTTCTCAACACGCTGATCAAACCCAGAGGTCACTATGGATGATTTTGACTGATAGTTTGGTTAATTGCTCAGTGGATTTTTTTAATAGTGTTATTAAGTTGTAGTCACTTAAATAGTTACAGTTCAAAATCCTTAAGCAGAAACTTTTTATGCCAAGGCCTTGGGGGAAGGGTTGTAAGTGGGTATCCAATTATTGGGGTTGGAGGGTAACATGTGGATACACAACTGGCCAAGGAATGGAATTCATGATAAAATGGCTTTGTCACCCGTCAACAGGTAACCAGACTTAAGTAGTTGGTAAAATTGGAGTCTGAAGTCGGGAGAGGAGGTATTGGGGGAGGTCACATACCCGTAAGAAATCCAGTTATAGGAGATTTAAGGCTATAGCTCTGTATCTATTTAAGTGGCTACAATTCGACAACACTCTCAAAAAATTTCGCAAAGCTAATGACCAAACTATCAGTCAAAATTATCCCCTATGACCTTTGAAGGTAATTTTAGGGGTTTTCGGGTTTTGTGCCCAAAAAAAAATTTAATCAGCGGGTTGAGAACTATCACTATTCAAAGTTTCAAAACAATTGGCCAAAACTCAATTTCCATGAGAAAATTGCGGGGTCCTTTGCCTCTACTTTTTAGTAATTTTCAAATACTTTTAAAATTATTTTTCTTGTTTACTTTTAATCCAAAAGTTATTTAAAACTTTTATTTTTTGGGAAAATAAAAAAAAAATATAATAAAATTAAAAGCTTTTTCTAACAAAATATTGCCAAATAGCAAAAAATAAATAATTTTTGAATGTTACCCTTTCAAAAATTATAAAAAAATTCATGAAAGTAGATCTACGTAAGACACATAACATATTTTTTTATGATGACGTAGATTAATAGGCTTAAAAAAATATATTTAAAATTTTTAAGTTAAAAAAAATGACTTTCTTGCATACAATTTTTTAAAAATAATTAAGCCTTATTCGCGCTTCAAAGACCTTTAATTCGGCACAAGCAAAACTAAAAAATCTCTTAATGCAGCTGAGATATTAGAAAAAAACTAAAAATCTTTATGACCCAATATAACACTTTCTAAAGTACCCACGTAATTAAAAAAAAAAACAAGAAAAAGCAAGTATTTTTTTTCTCAACAAGCCTAGCTGGGTAAAATTTCAAAAAGTAAAAAGGCCGATTACCCCTTCTTATGCGCCAAGGCCCTCTTATTAACTTGGTGATTATTATTGACGCAGAACTGTTTACTAATTACTAAAATTTTGTTTAAAATATAAAATTCCAAAAAAGGAAAAAAATTGAAGAGATTAAAAAATTAAATGCATTTGTTTTTATTTTGTATTAGAAATAATATTATGTGTATTATAATTATCACAATACAAATATTACCATACAAAACAGTTTACCAACTTGGTGTATTATTTTATTTTTTTTTTGTTTATTTTTAATATAAGATACAAAAAATTATTATATTATTCTAAAAATTGTTTTTGAAATATAGTTTAATGTTGTATGCTCGAGTATTCCTTTATTTATTTTTTAAATGTGAAAGAAATTTAGAGTATATAAGCATATTTAATAACTAAAACCATTTTAAGTAACAAATTTTATGAGTCCCTATAATCTTAAAAAAAAAGTATTTTCTTAATAAATAATTTAAAAAATCTTTACTAATTGGTAAAATCATTACAAAAGTTAAAAAGGTTGTTCCTGATATAGATTGATATGTTAAATTAGATTTTTTAATAACCAGAATATTTGACAAAACTACAAATAATAATATACTTGGCCAAAAACTACTTTATTTTACTCATAGAGATGGCGGCGTGTAAAATTTATTAAACCTATAAAATTGTGAACCAGTATGACTAGTGGTCGTATTAAAAAAATTTTGCGACTTTTTCATATGCGTAATTATATATTAAATACCTACATTTTATTTTATTTTATTTCATGCGTTATTAACTGCATTCCAGATTTTTTAGTTCTCGTATTTGGTACATCAAGCATTCAGTTTATTTTAATATTATTCGAATAAACTAATACAACACTTTATTTTGTGAAAAACACCGCTTTCCGTTAAATCTATAAAGTTAAGCGATGCCGGGCACGGTTAGTAATTGGATGAGTGACCGCCAGTAAACACCGTGCACCGTTAAAATTGCTTCCGTCTAACTGACCTTACCCCGATGTTAATGGGGGTCGTTTAGCGATAATAGTTATTTGCATAGCATCCGTGGTGGCACTCCGCGTTGTCTAAAAGATGCCAAGAAATGCAATATCGGCATGTTTCGGTGCTTGGAAAGCGTTGACGGAACGGGGGAGAGCATTACATGGGTTTAACATCTAAAAACCCGGCACCCACGGTACCTAGTACTTAGGATCCATACAAGCATTCGTGGCTCATCATAAATATAAAAAAACACAACTTTAATTTAAACCAATAGAGATTTTTATATTAAAAAACAACTAATTTATGTTATTAGTAATAAACGTTTTCTACAAATTGTAAGAGGCATTCAGCTGCTTAAGTCTGACTGCTATAGCTTTACAGTTGAACTACTAAACAAATTTCAGCTTACTTAAAGAATAAAAGAATAAAAGTTAAAAACTATTTTCATGTTTATCTTATTGTGATGCTACACGTGTGACGATTAACGTTTCATGGGGATTGATATTTGGTTTTGTCAAATTTTTACCGTACCTAAAATTTACCATCTATAGACGTTAGTAATTAATTTATATTATTTGTAAATGTACTATTATTCTGTAATTAAATAAAAATTCCCAAACCCTAAAAAAAAGTTATTATCAGTAGAGGTAAAATATGATATGACTCTAGCATACTTATCAAAATTAAAAAAATAAACAACATATTGAGATTTAGGTTTAACAGAAGCAAATTCTTAATCGATCATAATCAGCTATGAAACTTACCAAATGCAAGGTTTTGGACGTTAACATTTACAGTGGCTTTAATTTTAAGTTATATTGTTAGTTATGAAGTTAGGTATATTAAATGGGGTGCCTCGAATTAAATTTCTTAAAAAGTCTTAAAAGAAAAAAATATAAATTTATAGTCGATTATTTTTACATTACAAAAATATGAAAGAAAACACATGCAGATTTACGTTAAAAGGGTTAGTCTACTCGGCGCGCTCTATAAAAACGGTATTTTCACAATTTTTTTGTCAAGCTTATATCTAAGTTATTAATAAAAAAGATTTTGGACTTAATAAACACACTTTTGAACTGCTAGGAAAATGTATTTTTTAATAAATTTAAACATTTTTTATACATAATAACATAGGTCATGGTAACGCTTCAAAAAGTAGACATGTGAGTTACGTTGTCCATATTTTTGGAACGAATCATCTAAAATTAAAACATTTAGTGGCGTTAGATAAGGTATAACCAATGAGCTGACATCATAGAAGGACAAAGCATTTCATTCATAAACGCAATCGAGAGCTGCGCCCAACATGGTTTGTGTTTATTATTGGCGATAGAATGGTACAAGCATAGTTTGTACTTACTTGTGAAATGATAATCCAGGAATCATATCCGTCACTTTACACACTTGGCACTGCCTTACCATTTTAATTTATTAAAAGTACTTACACAAAACTAAAATTTAAACAATTGTCACAAAAATAACCCAAAAAACAACAAGAAACATTTATACTAAAATGCTAAATTGAATGTGTCATCTGTCGAGCGAAGCCAAAGGTGGCCGAAGTACAACGACTATTGGTCGTTGGCCGAAGTACGCCTTTACGAAAAAGGCACTGTTGTCACGTTGTCGCGCCTTTATTCGTAGCTGTCCAAAAACAACATAGTATTGTGACATCATTACTTTTCTGTGTAATACTTTATAGTAATAAATATAACAAATATTATTCACAGGTTAAAAAACAAAAGTAGAGTTCATTTGATGTAATTTTAAGAATAAATTAAGTAAAATTTATTCATAATATACTATTAAGTAAATGAAACAGAAAGATACTTGGCAGCCATGCTTTACGACAAAATTGTATCTGTAGTAACCATTTTCCCGGGTTTTGGTAGATTTTATTGTTTAAGTACAGAGGTTTCATTTATCGCTAGGCAGAACCTTAGAATGTGCGTTTATGATGCCACGCTTATGCCAAATCGATGCTTTCTCCAGTTAACCTAACAGCTTATCGGGTATAACAATGGGCTTGATTCGAACTACAATCATTAAATTTTACATATAATAAACAAAAGGGCGGACTATTTTAGAAAAAACAATAAAAAATTGTTTTTTCTAAAATAGTTTTTGGTTTTTGCTTTAAAAAAATTAGTAAAAATTAAAATTGTGAAATGATTGTAGGTCGAATCAAACTCATACATCTGAGGGTTATCTATTTTAATTTTCCTAAGAATTGGTTTAGTAGTCTCTAAGAATCGGACAACGTAAAGTTGAAAAACCTAGTTTTGAGATGAACGCGTTTATAGTCTTTTTTATCGAAAAACTAAAAAAAAAATTACCAATATCTAATCGTCGATGCCTGCACCATACAAAATTCCTTCTGCTTTTTCCAGGATTGGACTGTTATCTAATTTATCTTCTCTAAGCTTCATTCTGCCTCCTTTAGAAGCATCGGAATGATTGGCGGTTTGCTAAAGCTATATATAAATTTCTACATTTTGTAATAAATCGATTATAAGTTTACAATTTTTTCTTTTATTGTTGTTTAAAAGAAGAAAAGAAAATAAAGTTACTTGTTTTAAAACTAAAGGTGACTAAGTCTTACTAGTTTTTACATTTTTGGTACTTCATCTAGAAAGTAGTCAACTAAAATAATCAAGCTGGTGTAGTGGAAGCGTACCAGCCTCTCACCGTGGAGACCCGGGTTCCATTCCTGCATTATCCTTGGACTTTTTCTTAGCTCATTATCTCACAAAAGGCAATGGTAAACCACTTTGTATCATTATGCCTAGTAAACCCTCTCAGTAAAAGCAAAACACAGATATGTGCGAGAGGGCGCCTACGCTCTGAATAAAGTATATATTTTACTATATTTTTTATATACTGGGAATTTTAAGCCTGTCCAACGATTTAAAAAAATGATAACCCTATACTAAGTATTTGACTTTTTCTATCCTTAATGTTCCAATGTCCGTAAACAATTTTTGAATTAAAAAATATGAGAATACCTTTGCCTAATTTTTTAAAAAATATTTTAAACTTATACTTATTTAAGTAAATGGTTTTTTTTCTGGCAAAAAGAAATGCAAATATTTTTTTTATTAATTAAACATGGACAAGGTTTAAATTATAAATGTATTTTATCACAAAAGGGAAGGTTGTTCTTGCCCTAGCCATACCATTATTTGTAAAATCTTTAAATAAGTCAATGTTAAAAGCTTTTTTTTATATTTTGTTTTCAACATAAATAATAAGAATTAATTTAAAAATTGGATACTTTTAGTAAAAAGAGAAAATAATAGTTGACCACATACAACAAAGATTTTTATTTGGGCCAAATACAAATTAATTAGATTAAAAAAGGTTTTGTAAATAAAGTACGTAACTGTTTAAAGTTTTATTTGATTGTCTGTATCCTAACTGTTTTACTTTGTTAATAACAGTAACAAGTGGTTATCAATAAAGAAAATTTTTAAAATATATTATATGGCAATAAAAGTCATTTTTAAAATTACACCCAACAAGCACATGAGGATATATAAGCATCTAAAATGACACTTCCTAGAGATGTAACTGCTATAAAGGATATTAAGCTAGAAAAATATAAAACTTTTGTCTAGAATAAGACGCTTGAACAAAAATATTATTAATATTTTCTAAATAACATTTAGTAAAATAAGTAATAACCATGAATTAGCAAAAATATAATCATTTCTAACTGCTACATTTAAATGCTTAAGCGTAAATTATATCTTGCATAAAACAATGCTCTATGTTAGAGTCATACAATCTGTACACTCATCCTAATTTTCAGTATAGACACCAAGGCCTTATCACACGGACCATCCTCCTCAGATTGAACACTGCTGAAGTGATATTAAACTTGGTTCCATAAATATATTTTCTTAGTATATCATTTTTTTGCTACAAAAATGCACCTCAAAATCTAGTACAGTATGTCGAATTCGTAACCCTCTAGCAAAAATGTTTAAATATTTTTTTAGTTGTTTTTTATTTATCAATAAATTTTACATAATTTTCCAGAATTAGAACTTTATTTTCTTAAAAAAAACAGCTTTAAAAAAATATAAAAATGTTTCGAAATTAGTGTTGGACCTACACAATAAGTCATATATAAGGTACATATCTCTCAAATATTTTTTTGCCAAATTTAAATAACTTTTATAACTTTTTACAGTTTTAACACTCTCTACAATTTTGTTAAATAATCGTCAATGAAATATTTACTTAATATAGCTCAGATGTTATTTAAACTTATTGTTCTTTTAAACTTAAATCTAGTTATTGTTCCCTTGTTATCCTATTATAGATAATTTACAACACACAGACACACATATAGACAGAAATTTATCACCGCACTTACAAACACGGGTATTATTTTTTACATTCTAGACATCCTAATATGTTAACAAAAAAAACATAAAATTATGTAAATACTATACTTTTTACGGTATACAGCAGAAATAGAGTATATATGGAAATTATATAAAATTAAATGGATAAAATTGTTCTGTGGTATTATATTATTTTCTATTTAAATTATTAGTTTGGTTGTTAGGCTTTTGTGTGTTTCTATATAATAACATTAAATATTTAAATTTTAATCTGTATTATGCAAATGTTAAATGTAAATATTAATGTAACATTAAATTTTAATAATATGCTTTTAAGCCAATAGCCTATGTATATGTTAAAAAATCACCGAGGCAACCTAATTTAGTATATTTATTAAAAAATGAAACTGACCTTATTAATTTTTAACAAAATTTTTAACAAAAAAATTATGTAGCACATTGTTACTTCATAAATTCCCCTTGAAGCGTTTTATTCTATACATAAAATAAAGCCGTATAATTTAAAATCTTTGCTTATATTTCCGTCCTGACCAGATTAACTTAAATATTAAATTTTACTATAAAATTGTTTTTCTTAGCTATTTATTTCACAAAAAATTATCAAAGTAGTCAAACTAGAAAGGGGGAGATAATGGGCCTTTAAACTTTTTGAAATCTCACTTAGCTAGGCTTGTTGAGAATAAAAAGCCGTGGTTTTTCTTTGTTTTTTGTTTTATGTAGGTGTTTCGGAAACTGTTTTATCGTATCATAAAGATTTTTTGTTTTTTTCGAATATCTTATTCGCAATAAAAGATTTTTTTGTTTTGCTTGTGCCAAATTAAAGATGTTCGAAGCGCGGATAAGGCACAACTTTTTAAAATAATTTTTAATGAAAAATAAAAAAAATTTAAGCTTTATAATTTTGTACTATTTTTTTAACGAAGCCTTTTGACTTACGTTATGATAAAACACATATATGTGATGAGTCTTTACTAGATCTAGCTTTACGAATTTTTGTATACTTTTTAAAAGGGTGATAGGGGGTCAAATAATTCAAAATCTATTTTTGTCCTAATTTTGAATATTTAGAAAAAACTTTAAATTTTATTATTATTTTTTTGAATTTTTCTAAGGAAAATAAGTTTAAAATAACTTTTGGATTAAGAAGATTTAAGGTGAACTGGTAAGACGATTTTTTTTTTTAATTTGCATCTACTTTTTAGTAATATTTCAAATATTTTTTCAATTATTTTTCTTGTTTACTTTTTAAATTTCTTTTAACGTTTTCTTCTGTTTACTTTCTGTTTTTTAATAATTTTTTATTGTATTTAAATAAAATTATTTATAATAAAATATGTAAGTAACAGATTAAATTAAATCATGACGTACTTGTGTGGTACATTCTATGTACTGCCTAATGCGTGAATTATTTTTTTATTTTTTATAAATGGTTGCAATTAATACAGGTTTGTCGTTCTGATTTTTGCAGAAGTCTTTTTGGTAAATCTGATAAAGATGAGATTTTAAATTCCAATTTAGTTCTAAATACAGCTTAGGTGTGAATAAAGGTTGCTTATAGAGATACATATTTTTTTACCAACATCAACAGTCCAAGTGCATTTTCAACTACTTCAGAAATATGTCTCCCTTTATCGTTATATAACGAAGTACACTGTAATACAGATTTGTCACTTTGCCTTTATTAACTTACTTATCATACTAATTAAACTTACAGTTGCAACAATTTTTTAGTGATTTTGGCTCTTTTTAAATATCATACTTTTACTTTCATTTACCTTTCTTTTTCCTACGTCAGATTTTTCTTTTTCCCTCTTTAAACGATTTTTGTTCTCAAGCCATCTACTTTTACTTACTTTATACGTTTGGACTTTCATCAGGCATTTTTTTTCTACTCAGTAACAGTGAACATCCTTAGGAGTTAAGATTATCCCCAGTGTTTTTTTAACTGCGGTCTAAATTCGGATTTTTAATCATGTTTTTTTTTATTCGATGTTCGTGTTTTTTTATTAATTGTCGTTTCTTGTCATACGCACGTTTTAATAATTGTGACTTCTGAAAAAGAAGCAATTTCTGGAAACAATTTCTTATTTTGGTCAACCTTTAAGATTAAGCTGTTATCAGAGTAGTAAGACTGGGTATATAGAAGATTTTTTTTTTTGAGAAGAATAGGTATAATTTTTTTAAAATTTATATCTTAATCTATTTCCTTCGGGATCAGGACAATCAATTTATTGTTTCCAGTGCTGGATGTTAAATTAAATATGTAAAGGTTTATCTTTAACTTGGTTATAATAAATATTAAATCTTTGCATTTTTGTGGGAGAAATATTCTGAATGTTCCTATTGTTATTATTAGTGGCACTAAAATACAACAAATAATAAGGTAGAAAAATTCATGTATAAACTGAACATATTTACCACGCACAATTTATCTTTTGTCGGGTGCACCAAATAATGCGCACTTTAAGGATCTCAAACAGGTAGGATATCTGGAAGCTTATACAAAATATAAAAACTGTTTTAAAAAAGTTATGATTATAAAAATCCAAGTCACCCAAGTATAACAATGATAAAAATCCTAAAATTTTGGACGCCCATGGTAAAAAAACAATCACTAAACTTCTTACAGTTAAAAACCCTTCTATACATTTTTTAAAACACCTTGTTTAATTACTGGTAGGTATTTTAATGTTATAATCATACTTACCATCAATATTTGAAAATATTATTTCAGCCTGTTTAATTGGGCAGCTATATCCCAGTTAGTATTAAAATCATTTAAATGTAGGTGTTGCAGAAACACATCTTGCAACCTAGAAGCTTTTTTTATGTTAAAGCCACCAGAACGCTAACATTTCTTTTAAGTTTTAATAAAATAATGATGAATCTAAATTTAAACAGTAAATTTTTCGTATAATTGTTACAACACCGATTTATTAATTATAAATTCAAAACGCACCAAATAATTCTTGAAAATACCGAAATAAAGAAAACCGTGCTTTAATGCATACCAGCGCTGCTTGTAGTAAATGCACAATGAATGCGCTCGAGATAGGGCAAGTTGAGGAGGACTGGAGTCTCGGTCAAGTAAATGGACCAATGAAATGGGTTGGAGGGCAAGCCCCGGAGGTCAGCAAAGCGCGACGAATTCTAGTACAGTCATCTGGGTGTTCGAGGTAGGACCGTGGCTGGAAAATTCTCTTGTTTCATTACGTTAGGAACGTAAAAAAATCTTTACCATTTTCGGGCAAACCACCGGATGGAAATTTTAGTTTTCCAAGGTAGTGCAATACTAATTTTTCCGTGCTAGCACAAGAAAATTGGCTATCACATCTTTTTTGTAACCAATTCAAATTATAAGGTTAAGTAAAAAGTGTATATCCCTCAGTTAGTAAGGCTACTTCAAATAATTATCTGTGTCAAATTTAAATTGACGTTTTCTACACAAAGTTAAAATGGTAAAGTAAGGTGGGTAGTTAAAGTGATTGTAAAGAACTAAAGAAGGACAGGCTGGAGCTGAAGTAGTGTATGGAAGTAACTTATTGAAAGTAATTGTAGGAGATTAGCTGCAAAAAATAAGATAATAGCTAAACTTGTAAATAAGAGAGTTGATCAATAATTTATACCAAGTGTCACAAAAGTGGCGAGTAATACCAGTTATCCCAAAAACTGTGAATAATTTTATATTTGAACTTTTAACCGTTTAACTTTTATAGTAATATAAAACAATCTCTAATGGTGTCTTAACGTTGATCGATTTACGCCTCATAGGCTCCGGAAGGCGTTTTGGTTTTCCAGTAAAATTTAAATAAATTTCTTTGCTAACTTTAAGTGAATTTTTCTCCGATAGTTTTGAGTAAACTTTGTAACTTTTTTCTTACATTTTTTATAAAATAAGCTTGTGATAAATTTGTGAACAGCTGGTTTGCCATTAGATAATAAGTAACGTTTCAATTTTCCAACCTCTTGACAAATTAATTAAGGCTATCAGTGCCTAGTTAAAGAGCAGGGCCGTTCCGACCCGGGGGTGCAGAGGGTGCGGGGCACCCGGGCGGCAAGACTAGGGGCGGCGCGAGCCGCTTAAAAGAAAGGGAAAAATTAATTTATTATTAAAGTAATATAATACATAAATATTATTCTAAATATTATCATTAAAATACTACTATTCCAATATTTGAATATATGTACTATTCTAAATATTATTAATTATATTATTTCAAATTTAAATTTTATATACACAACTTATTCAGGCCACAACAAAGTATAACAGTTTCTTGTTTTAACTCGTATTAAGCTATTTTTCACGTCGGTCGCGAGGAAGATTTTACAGGAAAATACTCGTCTGCGGTCAAAGCATAGAAATGCACGCACCGGGATAATTTCTTTTATTTTAATTTTAAACGTGTAGTTCTTAGATACAATTTGGCAAAACTATATGACGCTTTATTTGCACTTTATTCTGATAATAGCAGAGACCCTGAAACCAGAAATATGGCAAATTCATTACTCTTAAAAATCAAGTCGTTTAAATTTATTTGTTCTATTATTACATGGAGTAATGTGTTAACAAAAATTAATATTGCAAGTAAAGTGATGCAGAAGTCAGATTCTACACTACCTAATATCGTTTTAATCTTGGAGCAGACGAAAACTAATTTATCTAATATTAGATCAAATGAAGGTTTTAATGATATTTTAGAATAGGCCAAAAAAATTGCCGATGATATCGACTGTCACCCTTCGTTTCCTCCGACTAATATTGTGAGACCCCGAACAAAAAAAGCCATTATTTGATTACGAGTGTGAAGACGAGGCACCTAAACACCCGGCTGACCAATTCAAAATTAATTTTTACTTTGTAATATTGGACACCGCATTATCAAAATTGGAAGAAAGGTTCGAGCAAATAAAGCAGCATGATACATTGTTTAATTTTCTTAACAACCTATATAATTTCATTCAATGGATAAATTAATTAGATTTGCAAATTGTAAAGCTCTAGAGAATAGTTTATGTGATCCATATAAAAATCAAAAATATATTTTAGCTCAAGATTTATATGATGAAATTGAGAATGTTGCACCCTATATTTTCTCTGAAATGAATGCATTGAATGTTATTAACTACCAAATTCACAAATAACCTCATCTATCTATTTCCAAATTTAGTAATTTCTATACAAATTTTCTTAACATTACCTGTCACAGTAGCTAGTGGGAAAAGAAGCTTTTCCAAACTTAAAATAATAAAAAATTATCTACGATCCACAATGGGGCAAGAAAGGCTTTCAGACTTATCCATTATTAGTATTGAAAAAGAGATGTCAGAAAATATAGATGTGTCTTACATTGTTAAGACATTTGCATTAAAAAAGGCTAGAAAAGCAAACTCTACTGTATAACTTATTAGTAGAAATAGTAGATATGTTAGTATCCTTGCCTGTATGTATGAATTATGTTGTATTTCTTTATTACATTACAAATAAGTTCTAACATTATATTCTATTAAATAAACTGTGTATGTTTGTACATTTTTTTTAACTTAAATTTACTTTATCTTTTTTATTTGTAAATTTTTAACAACTTTGGGGGAAGGGGCGGCAAAATTATTCTCGCACCCGGGCGGCAGATACCCTAGGAACGGCCCTGTTAAAGAGTAAAATCGAACCTTTCTTCCTTCTTTAATATTTTTTAAAGGTTAGTAAATCCAAAAAATTTGTCAAAGAAAAAATTTTAATATTTTGGAAACTGTGTAATTATTATAAATATTAAGTTAAGTAGCTGATTGGTGTATCATAAGAATTTTGTGGTGTGTGATGCATATATTTTATTGTAAACTTGTGTATAGTTATTCTATTCCAAGTGTCTCATTTAGCCATAGATTTTCTACAGGGCATCTAAACCTTAATTTTCACCTATTGGTTCTCAATTTATATTAAGTCGATAACAGAGTTTGTCGGCACTACTAATGGTGCGGAGGCGTACCGATTTACATTTTCCCACTAGTGGGCTAGGAGTTTGAAGTAAGGTTAGCTTATTTTGCACATTTTCTTGTCTTATATTATTATTATTATTATTATATTATTTATACAAATTCGACATGACGTATCCCATGGCTCCGACCTCATAGGGCGTCATGCGGAAGGCCATTCGTATCGAAGGCCACTCCTCGCGTCCGCTCGGTCAGTGATCTTCGGCCAAATTTATTTGCTTCAGTAAACGAAGGGACCCAAGGACAACAGATTTTACATTTTCATCACCAGTTGTTCGGGTGAACGTTGACATGCGGGAATACACTTCAGCTCCCCCAACACATTTTCTTTCATGCCCCCCAAAACACCGACAATCAGAACAACCAATCGCACGTTATACTCCGGATAGAGGCTCCGAAGTTCGCCAAGAAGATCCTGATATTTGGCTCGTTTCTCCCGTTCCTTTATATCGATGTTAGTTTCCGCCGGGGCGGAGAATTCAATCACATACATAGAGTTATTTCTTTTATCAAGGAGAACGATATCAGGTTTATTGGCGCAAATTTGATGCGAGTTGGAAATGCATAATTCCAATATATGCGACAGTTGTCATTTTCCACTATTGCCTCGATATCGCCGAGAGCAAATGGCAGAATTGCTGTTTCGTCGATGCCGTAATAACGTCTGAGGTGATAATAAAGTACCCAAAGTGCATCGTTGTGTCGGTGGATGTAACCACTAACAGCATGCACTGGACAAGCTGACAATAAGTGCATAAATGTTTAGGGTTGCTGTCGGCAAGCTCGACAAGCAGTATTAGGAATGTCAGAAAACTGGCTTCGGTATACCAATGTGTTTATCACCCCATCCTGGCATGCTAGTAGGAAACCCTCAGTCTCAGACTTGAGCTCAGCATATTTTAAAAACCCAAACGTAAGGTTTCGAGATAGATTGAGTCTTTCTCTGTTTCGGTAAAATACTCCGTGTTGCGGCTTATTAATGTGATCTTCTAAAAGCATCTGCTGTTCTGCTCTTTTAACTGCAGTTCTTACGGCTTTAGACTCAAGTCTTACAGGTGACTGGTCGTCGTTTGGATCTATTGCAAATCTGAGACCGAATCGCTCGCTGCCTTAAATAGAAACGCTCCAACATAAGCTATTTCGTGTGCTCTTACTAGTTGCATCAGTGGATCAGTACTATTGGCAACTTAACAAGCAAGACTCAAAACCAGTCGATTGTGCATATACTCTAAACTTAAAAGGCCACGACCTCCCTGGTTGCGTGGGAGGTAAATACGGGATATTGATGAGCGCGGGTGGATGCTACGGTGAAGATGCATCATTTTTCGTGTGCTGACGTCCAGCTCGCGCAGTTCATCTCGCGTCCACTTAACCACTCCAAAAGAGTTAAGCAATACAGGCACTGCTAGCATGTTGGTAGCAAGAACCTTATTTATTCCAGATAATTCGGATTCCCAAATTCTCCGTAAACGTCGCCTGTAATTGCTTCTAAGCTCGGTCTTCACAGCTCTAACATTTTAAGTCCGGTTTTGGTCGATTCCTAAATATCGATAATTCTCGTTGTTTTGTAGAGGGCGGAGTAGCGCGCTATCGGCAAGCTGGTCAGCTTCTAAATCGTTCCCGTACCGGCCCTTATTTAGCTTAAATTTAGCACACTTGTCAAGGCCGAACTCCATTCCAACATCTCTGGTGTATTCGTGAACCACTTTAAGAGACTGTTGTAGGTCTTGCTCGCTAGTTGCGTACAGTTTTAGGGCATCCATATAAAACAGATGGGTTACCTTATGCTCACGTCTTCCAGGTGGTCCACAGTAATATCCGCGTGTCTTTCGAAGAGACACGGATACGGGAAGCAAAATAGCTGGAGTCAGGACTGAGTGAGTCACCCTGAAATACGCCCCTTTTAAACGTAATGGGTTCGGTAATAATTTTTTGTGCTCCAGATGTTATAGAGAACTTTAATTTCCAAAGTGACACCAGTCGCTCAATGCATCGGATTAGGTTAAGAGGAACCTTAAGATCTTTAAGCAGATGCAACAGTAATTCGTGAGATGTTGTGTCAAACGCTTTTTTGTAGTCAATCCACGCCATATTAAGGTTGCGTTTGTATTGGATTGAGTCTTGTGTAATGCATCTATCAATAAGGAGATTTTCTTTGCAACCATTGATTCCTCTTTTTCCTCCTCGCTGCTCCCCTACATCAGAGAGTTATTATTATTATTATAATTATTATTATTATTGTTATTATTATTTAGTGCATTAAATATCTTGTGTATTAATGTTATTTCCTAAACAGCTGTAATCTACAGCCTTTATTAGTACTTACCTAATTTAAACGATTTCTTTAAATAAAACTCGTTTATTTACTTAAAATCCTTATAAAAACCGGAGACACACATGTGTCATCTACCATTGCAACTAATGGATCTACGCACTTTGCCGAACGAAATTGGCGAAGTTTTCTGCTGAAAAAATACTAAAAAAATTTATATAATTTTACCATTACAAGTTATTCTATGCGTTAAAATATTGTCTATCATGTGACGTAAAAAAACGATTTTCACCAAAAGGTGGGGTTACGTATGTTGCCCATTAAATGATGATGTTTTAAAAAATAAATAATAGACCCATTTTTCAAGATAACTGTTCGTTTTAGCTATAAAATACTTTTATAAAGATCAACCAAATAATTCAAAAAAAGCTGAATTCCATGTTAAAAGTTTTTTTTGAAGTTTTTGTGTGAAGTTTGAAAATGACCCGTTTTATTCGGTAAGCTCAACTTTCGGTCTACATTTTTCACAATCAAATACATTTTAATAATATTTTATTAAATTTAAACTTAATAAAAAGCATCTATTCTACATTACCTAAAATCATTAGGAGGAAAAGCGATTTTGTGGATGTAAAGCCGATTAAAATTGTCAAGTTAATAAATAGTCGACTAGGTGCCTTTTTTCCATCTAGGAAGGCTTAAAAGCCTAAATAATAACGTATTGTAGGTGTTTTATAAAATCACTCTCGTTATAGGTATTACCAACTATTGTACTGTTTTATTTTAGTTTTTTATATGCAGTTATGTTTATTTTTAACTTTTTTTTTCTTGTTTTTAAGCTAAATATTATTAAATTTTGTGTCGTTGCAATACACATACTCATTATTACACTTTTTTATTTTATATTTACCTCATTCTGGAAAATTAAAATTATTATCCATGAGAAGCATCCTAAAATATTTTAACCTAAATTGCATTTACCACATTTTATAAACTCAATTATTTTTAATTTTAAAGAAAAAGCATATAACATCAAAAATAAAAGTCCAAAGTGTTTGGTAAAATAAGTGCATCGTGTTTTTAATTAAACAAAATTGGAGAAAGTAATAAACACTCTTGGTAAATTAGCGACTTTGTTTTAATTTTTTATTTGTGGTTTGGACAACTTTGAACTAATAATAGCAAAAATTTGCTGTGTTGTAGTAACCATTATACAGGGTGTAAAAATTATAATGCTCACGTTTTAAATGGGCGATAGTGGAGCTTAAAACAAGTCAAAAAGTTTATATGACATATGTGTCAAAACTTGACAGATTTTTGTCTAAACGATGTCAAAGTTAGAACTTTAGAAGCAATTTTTTCTGAAAATCTTAGGAATTGGAAACTTTGGTCTTAATCACTTATCAGTTGATTTATTTGGTAAAAAAATAGACTAAGTTTTAAATGTTTTAATCTACAAATAAAAAAATATATTAATAATTTCCCCCCCAGTTAAAAAGTTAAAAAACAATTGGCAACAGAGCATCCTTGTGCCTGAAGTAAAGTCAGTTGTAGATATTGCTTACCGGTCCGGCAGCGATATTTTTTTTGTTTTTAAATCGGGAAAATATACCGATGTGTTTTAAATTTACCACAAGCGTAGTGCAAATGTACAAAAGATTTTTGAAAAGGGAATGTGTGCAACCGAGAAATCTTATTCTTTAAGCAAAATAAAAAAGTATTGTTTTAAAACATAATAATTTGTGTTCTTAAAATGGATGTTTAGTCTATTTTTTTGGTAAGTACAACTATTTTTTAATAACAAATAAAAACCAAACAATAACTATTTGTTGTTTTTCACTTAAATTTTATTTTAAATTAAATATCAAAATAAATTAAAAAAAGTAATTTTTATTATTTGTATGTAAATGAACATCTTTTTAAAAATAGTAAATATGAAAAACATTGCAAAAAACGTTCGAAGGTCGACTTGCATTCGATGAAACAGGCGCGGTGTTGCAACTTTTTTAAACTTTGAAAGGTCATATTTCAAAAATTATTAACTTTTGACCCGTATGTTCTTGGCTTTTTTGACTTGTTTTGAGCTCCACTATCGCCCATTAAAATGGTGAGCATCATAATTTTTACACCCTGTATAGTTGTTGTTAAAATGACAAGTATGATCTTAAAATTTTTCTGATAGCGTATTTTTTTAAAGGTAATTTTAAATTTAATTTGTGTTTTGGGCTAATTATAGTAAAGCTTTGGTTTTTTATAATTAGGCATGTTTGACACTTCTAATTGCAATTTTTTAATGTTACTTCTGATAAACAAGAACTGTTATGCATATGAATCAACTTAAAATAATTTGTCGTAAATTGCACTCCCTCATTTGATAAAATTAATTAACTTTAATTTTAAAGAACATAAAAAATATGACATCTATAATAAAATTTAAAAGTATTTGATAAAATATTTACGTCGTCTTTTAAATTGTACAACAAATGGTAAAAATAATAAACATATGTACAAAGCGAGTTTGTATAGTAAAATATTCTTTATAAAATATAATCAAATATTTTACTACTTTATTTCAGTTCTTATGATTTAGTTATTTTTTTATGTTTATATTTGTGCTTTAAACGCATTATAGTAAAATTTTACTCTGTGTCAATTATCATTACATGGTTTTGGTTAACGTGGCGAATATAATTTAAAAACTTGTTATTATATGTTTAAACTAATTATAGCAATTTTTTTCTTTGTTGCAATTAACATTTGTTTGTGTGCTTTTTATTACACTTTTTATTGCAATAATTATATATTCTTACTTCGGGTAAATTATAAATAATATGCATACATTCATTTGCCCTATTTTATAAAATTAAATAATTCAAATTTTAAAGCAGGTAAAAAATATGACATCATAATTAGAAGTATAAATTGTTTGGTAAGTTTATAACATCAGGTTACTAATTGAATACCCAATGGAAAAAGCAATATACAGTTTTGCTAACTCTGCGGGTTTATTTACCTAAATATTCCATATACAGTATAATTAATTATTTTACTGTTTTATTTTGTGCCTTATATTAAGTTATGTTTTATTTTTAATTTTTATTTTTTTTATATTTAAGACCCATTACCGTAAAGTTTTGCTTTGTTTTAATAACCATTATTGATTTTTCCTAACGTAGCAAATATGACCAAGAGCTTTTTATTACAGCATAGGATGATACAATTTCCAAAATCGAACGATTTGTCTACGAAACACTGTAATACCACTGACTTGCAACTTAGACTCTTTTTTTTTGTCAAATCCCTTTTGATTTTAATGTACAGGGTGTCCCAGAATTTGTGGACAATCTCTCGGCATCTAATAGAAAAGCTTAAAATATTATGACAAGTTTCCATAATTTTTTTTCCTATGACCCTCCCCTACGGAAATACAGGGACATAACGGACGCCCCTGAAACTCGTTTTTGTTTAAATAACTTTTAAAATACTAGGCGTTATTTAATTTTTTTTTAATATGATGGTTACTAGATAAGTCTTCTTAAAATGAACCGATTAAATCATAGTTGGCATGTTTAGTTTGCCAGGGATGGACTAGCTCTAACACAATAATATCAATTTTTTTTAACATCCTGTATGATAAAGGCTTAACAATATTATTTTTGGAGAGCCTTAACCTTGAACTAAAAAATAGTATTCTTGATTGACATCAATAAAATTAACTGTTTACGAGAAATAAAATATCATGGTTGGTAATGTTTTTACATTATACAGGGTGTTTTCTAATTGTACGTCAATATTTAAGAAGGCAATTTTTGGGTCCATTTTAAGAAGAAAACTTCATATGAACGTATGTCCTAAACGTGTCTTAACTTTTGAGATACAGGGTGGTAAAATTTTCAAAAATAAATAATTTATTTTTATTAATATCTGTAATACTTCTTTAGATATTTTAATGAAATTTGGCATTGTACTATGTATCAAGAAGCATTTTTTAGTGTAACACATTTTTTTTTATTTGCCAAAATAAAAAAAATGTGGTACACCAAAGAATGCTTCTTGATACATGGTTCACTTATACCAAAGTTTATTAAAATATCTAAAAAGGTATTACAGATATTGATATTAAATGATTTATTTTTGAAAATTTTAGCACCCTGTATCTCAAAAGTTAAGACGTTTAGGACATACGTTCATATAAAGTTTTCTTCTTAAAATGGACCCAAAAATTGCCTCCTTAAATATTGACGTACAATTAGAAAACAGCCTGTATAATGTTAAAAAAAATTAGCAAACATGATATTTTATTTATCGTAAACAGTTGATTTTATCATGTCAATCAAGAATACTATTTTTTAGTTCAAGGTTAAGGCTTTCCAAAAATAATATTGTTAAGCCTTTATCCTACAGGGTGTTAAAAAAATTCATATTATTGTGTTAGAGCTAGTCCGTCCCTGGCAAACTAAATACGCCAAATATGATTTAATGGGTCCATTTTAAGAAGAATTATCTAGTTACCATCATATAAAAAAAATATTAAATAACGCCTAGTATTTTAAAGGTTATTGAAAAAAGAACGTTTTCCAGGGTCGTCCGTTATTTACTTGTATCTCCGTAGGGAAATCTCGTAGGAAAAAAGTTTATGAAAACTTGTCTTAATATTTTTAGATTTTCTATTAGATTCCGAAAAAGTGCCTACATATTTTGGGACACCCTGTATATGATCCCAAAACCAAGAATAAACTTTAAATACCTTTAATTTAGAGGAGCAAAGCAAATGCGACCAGAATAACTTTCTAATAGGTATTTTACTTTTTGTGAAAATTTTACATTTATACCTTTTATTAAATATATTAAATATTTTTAATTTTGTTTAATATATAACATAAAAATATATTATCAGAAAAGATAATCTAAAATGATTGGTAAGTTATTAAAAATTTACGTTTAATTCGGTGAATAAGGGTAAAAGTAATAAAACTCGTTGCAAATTAGCGAGTTTGTTAACTATAATATTTTAGTCTTGAATTAATTTAATAGTTTACAATTTAATTAGAAAGTAAAAACGATTACGTTATATTAAAGCACAATATAGCGTGGAAAAATTAGGGATGTTTTATTGACGGAACACAACAAGTTACACATAGGGGAAGGTGACCTGTGACGGCCCTGTGCCTGTGTCGGCCCTGTCGGGTTTTTCCCACTCACAATTGTCTGGCTGCCTATACTGTTTACTAAATGCATTTGACATTCGCCGGTTAGTGTACAAACGAAATTTCTAGTTGTTCGTGTGTTTAATGTAGCTATTATAAAAAAAAGATGAATCCGGTAAGTAACTTATGTAAAAAAGTACTATTTTAAAATGCATGCCATGTTCGTATCTAAAGGAATAAGACAATTTGGAAAGAGATATTTTAGTAGATTATTTGTTTCATGTTTGGTAGTAATTTTAAGGTAATGTTTTTATATAATTACTTTTTAGTGTTTTTGCGTTACATAAATTATTGCCTGTAATGGCCCCAGGCCGGTATTTCTATGTTAGCCCGAGGTCATCAAAGGAATATTTATAGGAGCCATCATAAAATACATGTAATAAGATTTTATTTTTTTAAGTTTTAGAATGAGTCAAACCATTTATAGGCAGCATTGGGATGAACAGAACAAGGCTGAAGCCTTGGAGGCATTAGAAAATAAAACAATGAACTTTACAACAGCAGCAAAAACGTATAAAGTACCCAGAACGACATTGCGTAGGAGGTATAAAAATAATCAGGGCAGCACTAAAGGATATTTCGGAGCATTGGTTAATTTAGAAACCAGGCTTTTTGGGCTAACCAGCACATAATTAAGAAGACTTGTTTTTCAAATAGCGAAGAAGCATAAAATTAAGCATTGGTTTAATAAAAAAAAAGGGCATGGCTGGTAGAAAGTGGCTGAAAGTGCAAGGAACCCCACAATATATTAGAACTCCCGAGCAGACATCTATCGCAAGAGCATAGGCTTTCAATAAAGAAAACATTAGGTTCTTTTTTCACTCTATTGGAGAAGTAATGGATATATATTAATTTCCGCCCGAAAATATCTATAATGTTGACGAGACCGGCATGAGCAAGGTTCCTACCAAGTTTATTAAAATTCTCGCAAAGGAAGAAAACAAATCGGAATTATAAGCCGTGTGGAACGTGGACAAAATTATACCGTTGTGTGTTGTATGAACGCTATAGGAACATTTGTTCCTCCCGCCCTTATTTTTCCGCGACAACGATTTAAAGCCAAGTTAATGGATGACTCACCTGTACGTAGTGTAGCATTTTGCCAAGATAATGGCTGGATGAACACAGACATATTTGTGAAGTGGCTAAAGCACTTTGTCTTGCACGTTATTTATCTAACGATAACAAAGTCACAAGGGATTAAAAGTATTAGAATATGCTAAGGAAAATGAAATTATACTATTTTGTCTTCCAGCACATTGTTCCCATCGCGTCCAACCCCTTGATGTTGGTTTTTTTGCTTCGCTTCAGACTTTCTACAATATGGAAATACAAAAATGGATGAGAGATAATCATGGGCGGACTGTTACTCATTTTTAAGTAACAAAATTGTTCAATAATGCTTACCTTCAGGCTGCGACTCCATGAAATGCAATAAGTTCTTTTAAGAAAACCGGAATTCATCCGTTTAACCCAGATGTGTTTGAGGACTGGAAATTTGCAGCTGCTTCGACAACAGACCGGGAAGTATCAAACGAAGAACAACCGCAAAGAAATATTGAGTGTGAAATCCAACATGAAAATCAGCATGAAACCCAGCATGAAACTCAGCATGAAGTTCAGCAGACTTTCCAGACAACTGTCCAAATTGCAAGCAACTCTATAAGCAGAGAGCAAATTAAAGAAATATCCCCAATCACGAAAGCGACAACAAAATTATAAACCCAAAAAAAAGAAAACGTGGGAAGACAGGTGTTATTAACAGCACACCAGATATTGAAGAAATAAAAGAGACCAAAAAGAAAAACTTGAAAAGGAAATAAGGAAAACAGCAAGAGTAGCTAGAAGAAACGTTGAAAAAGAGTTAAAATAAAATAGTGACGAGAAAGTGATGAGTAGAAGAGATGAATCAGATGCAGCATGTCTGTACTGTTACGAGCTTTATTCCCGTTCCCGTCCCAAAGAATTTTGGCTAAGATGTCAGAACTGCAACGGTTGGTGTCACTTGGAATGTGCTAATGTTCCTAAATTAACAAACACTTTTATTTGTGACGTTTGTCAAGCGCAAAGGCGTTTTTAATTTCTTAAATATTTATGTTCTCTAATTAAAAACTTCATGTTTATTTTTTTAGTTTTGTTATAAAACCCGGTCTCATGTTGTATCTAGTTCTTCAGCAACATATTTTAGAGGTATTTAGAAAGCAAGAAATGTTTAAATGCTTTTTCTTTTTAATATACCAGTTTTTTAGTTTTAATTGTTTTTATTAAAAAAATGCTTTGCAATTTTGTTTGTGAAAACCGTCTTTTTACATTTTTTTTAAAGGAGGCCATCATTGATTAACATATGCCTATGATGGCCTCCTGATTTTTTTTATATTATAATGTTTATCCATAATTTTTAAGGAAAAATAGTTACGTAACCTTTCCCTATGTAACAACGTTTTAGTTATAAAATTTTATACAAGAATCAATTTAATCAAAATGTTATTAATAACACAAATAAAACCAAATTGTTTATGTAGTGTGTTCTAAATTAAAAAACATTAGTTTAGTTTCCAAATATAAAATTGTTAAAGGTTTTTCAACAAAAAACTGCCTAGTAAATAGTCTATCATACCCTGTTTTCCTAAAATAAATTAATATCTAAAGATAAAAATATGTTAATAAAATTAAAAAAAAAGTACGTTGGCAGTCTACTGTTTTTTACTGATAATTTGTTTTGTACAATTCCACCCCTCTCTACACTGATATTAACACCCAACTATCTTGTATTTTTTGTAAAAAGAATAAAATAAAATTTTAATACCTTACCAGTGTGTTCTTATTTGTTTAATTTTTTATATTTACAAATTTGTATTGTTAAGAACAGCCCATTTTTATCTATCTTCATAAAAAGAATATATTGTCCTGTACATTTTGTGCCAGTCTTGTTCTGCTTTTTTTTTAAGATTCCATCATAGAGCAGAATGATAAATATGCACAAGCAAAAAATTTACATCCCTATCCATTATTAAATTTTACTCCGTTCGTTGTTAATGAATTCTGCATTGCTGTTTGATATCTGCATGCAGATCCACGCGTTTAATATTCGCGTGTTACGGTACTTACGGGAGTTTTTGCGTTACCGATTTTACGTCGTTAAAAGTTGCAAAGCGGGTACAGTTGTTGTACTTAAAAAATTTAATTTGTGTAAAGCTAGGATAATATAAAAGCAAATCAATTTATTTCCGAGTTTGAAGTGATAGTAGAGGTTAATTCGGTTAATGTAACGAATTTTTGGATAGAAATAAAGTAAACAAACCTTGTTTGGCATTAATATATTCAGGGGGGCAAGGCGGGATAGTTCTTGTAAACACACTGCACCGGCAACATTGGCATTGATTAAACACACCGAATAACATCGCTCTGGATATAATAACTTTTTCAATGTTTATGCATTGTACCAAAAATCACACTTTTATAAATCCATGATTCTTTATTGTTAAAAATTATTTTTAACGCCAGAAAACTATTTTTTTCATTATCTGAAGTGACAAACAGGTATGTTATTCACTTTAGAAGCTCAATTCGATTGTTTTTTACAAAACGTGTTATTGAATAATACAATCTACTAGAAAGAGATAAAATGACATCGAAGTGCTGTACAACACCTGATTTAATATAATTTTATATTAAACGAATACAGCAACTGTTCAAACCAACCTTGTTGCCAATACAATCGGATCTTGAAACTGTCATATCAATAATGTTTATATTTAAATCGATGTTGCCTATATCAACACAAAAACCAATATTTTTAAATAATTTTATAACATTTTCAAGATAATTTCCTGATTTTGATTTTTAAGATCTGGCAATTTTTAACGTTTTTTCAAAACAAAAACAAACAAATCACTATACCAAATACCTTCAATTGGTTTTTTTTCTACGAATGTACCAGGTGTTCAAATAAAAAGGACATTTGCTGTATCTTAGAAACCATTTACTGCAGAGCGTTGGGAAAAGAATATTTTTATTAAAAATAGCAAGGAAAAGAACCTGGAAATTATTTTTAAATTTTTAAAACTACTGCGACTGTAAATTAAAAAAACCTATTTTTTCTCCAGAAATAGCCAGTATTAGTTAAAATTTTAATAACATCAGCAAAAACTACAACCAATTCTGCATCAGTTTGGTTAAAGACTTTTTGTCGTATTTTTATTAATAAGGTTGAGAAAAGATGATAAATGATGGCACCTTCAAGCTCTCTCTGTCTCCCACATCTTTTATTGAAAGTGGTTTAAGAGGGTGTCGGTGTCGATTAGTTTGTAGTTCACCAACTAGAGGGCGTTGTTTAAGGAAAACTCGGTTTTCGAGATTTTCTCAAAAAAAAAAATTAAATAGGACGATATGATTTTTTATCGTAGATTAAGAAAAGGTTAAAATTATATACACTCTGGTAAAAACCGCGTTTTGATATCTGCATTCGTTTTCGAGTTATTTCAAAGTAACCTATTTTTCAAATAATAAATACTACTAAAAATTACTTAAAACAGTCTTTATGACAAAGTAAAACAATTGTGACTGTGAAGTAGAAGAAACATACAATATTTGTGTTGTATCCTCTAGAGAACAAAATGAACAATCGAAAAGATAAAAATGCCGCGATTTTATTACCTCTAATTTAAATGTTATTCAAGCAGGCTTAAAATACAAACAAGAACAAAAGATTGAAAAACATGACTTATTTAAGTTAACAGTTATCAGTTCCAATTCAATTTTTTAATAATAATAATTTTACCTGCGTATCATACACAAACTTAGGCACTAACATGGAAGCAATACTGTGTAAAATAGAATAAAACTATCATATTTACATTTGGCATAACAACAATATTGTTTCTAATAGATTTATAGGCACAATAACAAAAAAAGTACGAACAAAAAAAATGACTTACCGAGACCAAAAATATAACATTTGAGACCACTCACGAACGCCGCGCGACTGCGGCGGCTCATTTTGCACAAGTTAGCGGGTCGCGGGGAGGTATCGTCGCTCGTAATTGGTTGATGAAAAACACTTGATGATGGCGAGTTACTGTTGCTTATTCTACCTTCCCCTATAACCAACCATCACCGGGCTACCCTATTAATAAAAATGTAATTGAATCTAAAGTCGACTGACCACCTTAATATATAGGGTATACAATTGCCAAAACCCAAGTTTGTGTAATAACTCAAAATGCTTAACTTATAGAAAAAAAATTAGTATGCCACTAAAATCTACTTAAAAATCTACAAAATATTGCTATTAAAGTTGTTTTCTATCTCTAATAGTAACCGCTAGAAGGACCTTTATAAAATCCACAAAAATTTAAAACCTCCCTGTATCTCCAAAATCAATTGAATGAAACATTAAATTTTTAACACATTAAAATGTGTTATAAAAATCCGTTCCGAGAATATACAAACAAAATTGTAAATACAAGTCGTAAATATAATCAAAATACGCCACCATGTACATCTAGAACGGCTAACCGAGAAGATACTTGATCAGGACGATCGAAATCAAAATACATGGTATGTTTATTGAATTGTGGAAAGTAGGGATTATAAAATTTAGTTTAAAAATTTGTTTAAATTAATGACTTTTTTTATTCCGACCACTATTGCAAAGGGCCCTGGAAGCTCTAGAGTCATTTATTTTGCATTTTTCCCTGTATTATGTATTAAAAGAATTCTCCCAAATAATTCCAGATTGTTTTTTCACTTTTCTATAAAATGCGATAAAATCCTTCGCAAAGTTTGGTTTTAATTTAAAAGTTGTTTGAAAACAGCAACAACCAAAAGTTTACAACCATTACTTTCTATTATTATTACCATAGTAAGGGTCCATTGGTAACCTGATTGTTATTAAAAAGGTGAGGAACGACAACTCGTGTTTCCATATGAGGTGTAACCGTAATAATATTATAATAATGTTTACCTATGCAACGCTACACTAACCCGTAAATTATCATGTGGCATACAGAATCAAGAAAAACCTACCGAGTGGTGACTCTTCCAAGACAAGTTTAGCGGGAGTTCTATTGTTTTGATGGAAACGAACAACTACCAGTTCTTGTGAGTCATGCTAAATATATCAAAGAAACCAACCAGAACATCCGTATATAACTTAAGGGCACAATATAGAAAAATAATAGATGGAATATCTGTATTGTATTGTGGCAGTGCAGAGTGGCTAAACCAAATATTGTTTTTTGAATGGGACAACAGAGCCAGAAACTAATATTTTGTCCTTAAATGCTTTGCTACAATGAACGTAATGTAATCGTAAAATGTAACATATTAAGAAGAAATTATAACGGAAATGTTTTAACCTTACCTATGTCGTTCTAAGGACCATAACCATTCCATGAGATGAGTATTATTTTTAGCCCTACTTTTATATGGATTGAAAACTGTTTTGTTTTGTGTTTAATGGGATTTTCTGCTCATTCATAGTTTATAACGGAAGAGAGATATATAAACCTATTTTAATGAAGTTGCCTATGATGATCCTAGAAACTTAATGCTTGCCTGGAATGATGTAACTGACAGAAAATAAAGTCTTCACCGGCGTTTGTCTAGTGTTACGTCCTGCGACTAAGTTACATTTATTTTAGAAAAGCCCTAAAAAATACCGTTATGTAAAAATATTTTGCCCGGTCTAAAACACATCTTTAATAAACCCTTAGTAAAACAACATAAAATTTATTTGCCTCTTCCGTACACAAAACTGGGGTCTATAAAATTTTTATGTAAGAAATCGCGCGTGTCAAGCAGATTAAGTGAAGCAACCAGCACATCTAAATTACAGACAACAAATTATTGGTTTTACTTTTTTATGAAAATAGTATAGAAAAGTTGTCTTTTAAAGTTTGTCAACACATATTTTTACTGATCCTAGTCTAGAAAAGGCGTTATAGATATTTATTTTCTAAAATGTGTTGGACAAATATGTTTTATACCTAATTTAAAAATAATTTTTTGTATGGTTAACACGTGAGTAATTTTTTGAAAGCGCATATAAAATGGGTTTACCAATATTTACATATTAAAAAGGCTTAGTATGAATATACTTTGCGTTTGTCATATTTTTTTTAACCGTTAATGCCAAATTTAAAAAATGTAGTGTTTCTTTGGCTGCTAATATAACGGTAGTGGTCATTTACTGGGACAAATAAATATATTTAATTTACTTAATAATACTGGTCAAGATTTTACGGAAAGCTATTTCTTATCGGGAAATTTCTAGGCTCATAAAAGTTTGTCGCCGAAGGGGAAAACTTATCAACTAAGCTTGGTATAATATAATAAATTATACACTTTGTTACAGTTTTACCAAAGAGCCCTCCAAGTCTAACTACGGATAAAAGTTTCTACGAGGTCGGGGATGTGTTGAAAGCAAACTGTAGTTCACCGCAATCCAGACCAGCTGCCACCCTTACCTTTATATTAAATAATATCGTGGTAAGTACTGGCAACAGATTTCCAACTTAATATAAATTACTTCTAACAGAGGCGTAGCGTGTTGAGCTTATAATTTTGTTTCAATCAACTTGTTACTTACAATTATCATGGGCTTAAATGTTCATTATTCAGGTAAAAAATGACATTTGTATGGTATTTTTTTGGTAATTTAGTTTAGAAATATAAAAGCTTCAGAATGTGATACAAATATATTACAGAAACTGGAAAAAATTCTTTATTAAACCGTTAATAAATTTATACCACTTTTTTTCGTTCAAACGCTCAAGATGTAAAGAGACGACACGAGAGAAATATTCTTTCTGGCTAAAAATCTTGCGTTTCTTTCTAGGTGTCTTGTTTTCCCGACCAGATTTTTTATGCACAATGGCGAAAACCTTATAAGCTGCTATATTCAGGGTGATTCATGAAGAAATGTCAATACTTAAGGTACATTGTCAGGGTTCAAAAGTAAATATTAAAGTCCATACAAATATGGGTCCGTAAGGCCTTCGTTTCCGAGATACGGGGTGTTCACCACAGAGCTGACATGCACTTAGAAGTAAATAGTGGAATTTTTAAAAATTATAAAACCCAGCTTATGTTTTCCCAAACATAATTTAACAACAATAATTGAAAGACGTCATACCAAGAAACCCCCGGATACCAATTTTTACTCCAATATTTACATTATTATAAATTTTATTTAAAAAATAAAAAAATTAAATAAAAATTTTAACACCCTGTATTTCGAAAACGAAGGCCTTGCGGACCCATATTTGTATAGGCTTTTATGTTTATTTTTGGACCCTGACTACCTTACCTGAAGTATTAATATTTCCTCATGAATCACCCTGTATATATGGTATTTAAATTTTTAATTCAATAATAAAGAAAGTATTTATTAAAAAATGGAATATTAATTTGTTAAAGAGGAAATAAAAAGGTATTTATTTACTTGGTGCTTTAATAGTGTATTTTTCAGGCACATAAAAAAAACTTTACTTGCCTCCACGAAAAAGGGTCTTAAGCTGGCCCCAATTTTAAAGTTGACCAATTTGCCAACCGCTGATTTGATTTTTATGATCTTTTTTTTTTAATTGTGGATTTATTCCTCAATAAGGATATTATGTCAGAATCTTGTATTTGGAATTTAATTAAAGCACATACGGGGTGCAACAGTAGGACAACAGCCACTGTAGGTGGTAGTCCCTAAGGGAGTTACAAATTTCGGAAATAAAACCTCGTTTGTTTTTGCTCGCCGTATATGCCTCAATGATAAATAAAAAAAATTTTGACCAGCGGTTGGTTTTTCGTAAAGATGAGTGTCATAATTCAAATATTGTTAAGATATACATATATATTATAATATATATATATATATATAATATATATATATATATATATATATATATATATATATATATATATATATATATATATATATATATATATATATATATATATATATATATAAAATAAATAATATGTATGTCTGCGGATGCGGTTAACAAGAGGATAAATAAATCAAAAATTGAAAAATACGTAAAAAGACATTCTGATAAAAATTACGCTTGTCGAAAAAATATGAACTACAATGAGAAAATAGATTTTTATCATACTATCTCAAAAATACAAAAACCTAAAATCAAACAAGAGCAAACAGTCCCATTTTGGCCTTTTAACGTAAAATAATAAATAAAAAACTTGCTTGAAATTTTCTTCTTACCTGATTCTGAACTTACTAAAGAAAATTTAAATGCAAAAAAATTAAAAAATCAATATTTTTGAAAGTACGCATTTTACTATTTTTACTTGAATAATACCTGGTCTGGAGAAAGCCAAATAAAAAGCTGAAAGAAAAAAAACATCAAAAGCACTGTGAAGCATGGCGGACGAGGCGTTATGCTATGGGGCTGTATGTCTTCTGCTGGAGTAGGCAGTATCCATTTTATTGAGGGTAACATAAAGCAGTATATGTATTTAAATATTCTAAGGCACCATCTTAGGACTAGTGCAGAAAACTTTGGAATTATTGAAACCTTTCGCTGTTACCACGACAATGATTCCAAACACACCTCTTACTTAGTTCGTGAATGGTTACTCTATAATTGCCCACATCTCATCAAAACACCTCCCCAATCGCCTGATTTGAATGCATTTGAATCTTTGGACACATTTGAAGAGCAGAGTACACAAAAGTCAAATAAAAATAATTTACAAATAAAAATAACGGAAGAATGGAATATGATATCCCAAGAATACATAAATAAATAGGTGGAATCAATGCCAAAACGTCTTTCAGCGTTTATTACTAATAAAGGAGGGCCAACAAAGTACTAAACGTTGTTAAGATGTCACTAAATGACTATATTGTTCATATTTTATCGTATTATTAAATCATGCATCATTTTGACTGCGAGATGAAATAATGCTGACCAAATATTCAAGTAACGTAATTTTCTTGTTTATTAATTTATTGTCAAAATTAAGAAATCCGTTTTTAACTTACATGTGATTATTTATTTTTACTTAATTTGGTTTATTAAATATAATTTTTTGGGTTCCAGTTAGCACTTAAATTACTTTAAAAGCAACTGCATCATTTTGGCTGTGAGTCACTGTATATTTTTTGACCTACCGGAATAAAATTTATAGGTTGTGTATTGAACTTTATTTTTTACAAATGACTTTATTTCCTACAATTTTTGCTTTAACTGGAAATAATTTGAACTGTATTTTTTTAATTATAACAAACGATTTTTTTTTACTTTGCTTACATGACATTATAAATACAACCATTTATTATTTGTTAATCAACTTTAAAACTTAGAATCTACCGAGCTTCCTACTTTTAGCTAAACATTTTTCTGCGTCAAACTAATTGGTAACTATTATAATTATAAATTATATGATGCCTTACAACATACGGTTATAAGAAAACTTGTGTTTAATGTTTTAAAAAATTATAAGTGAATGGTAGCTCTTAAAAATAATAAAAAGACAAAAAACTTGGCATTAACGTGTTTATTATAAAATAAATGTTATAGCAGAATACTTTTGTCTACACAGTCATTTTATTGCATATCTAAAAGATAAGTGTATGAATAAACTATAGTTTGCATAAAATCCCCTTTTTACAATTTATTTTTATTATTGCCTAATACCCTAATTATTTTTAACTATATTAATTATTTAGGATTAAAATTTAAATTGTGTTTCTTGCCTCAACCGACTTTAATTATCCCCAGTGACTAAGATACTAGACTATTAACTATAAGAAAAAACACTGGTAGTAAGAAACAAATCCTATTTCTAATTATATAATTAAATATGGGTCTTCAGTGCCTAAATAAAAAATATATATAAATACTATTTAATTTATGCTTGCTTTTTTGAGAACCGTCTGAATTTATCATTATTTAAAAAATTCACATATTATCGAAGTGCATTTTTATTAAAAAAATAAATTAATGATTTAACATGATACTCAAAAGACTTAGATTTAAAAAAAGTGCCAAGAAAAAATTTAAAAAAAATTAAAGAAACACTTTTTCTTTTTAAGATTTTTGTCCACAACTTTTTTTATGTAAAATCAATTTACACATAGCTTCGGGGAGGATAAAGCTGACATTAAAACCCTAAATATAGAGGTAGCTAGAAGTGGTTTTATTTAAATTTGTTTTACACTTTTTTATTAATTTTGGACGATTCTTTTTTTATACCAGATTATTTTTATCTTTTATAAATAAAAAGTACTTTTTTTCAGAGAAAAGTTATTTTATAACATTATTTTATTAATAAAGCATAGTCTGATTTACATATAATATTTTAGTTCTCTGTTTATTCTTTAGAGTCCTTTAATAGCCCCTCAGGCATTCATAGCTTCTATACCAATGAGGTAAGCAATTTTGTTCGAACGCGTACGTTCATTGTATATATTACTATATTTCAGGAAAATATTTTTACATATACGGGGCGATCCAAAAAAGGCTGACTATATAAAATTATTTTTTTAATGGTACACCCTGTATTTTTTTGCACATTTTTTTTTTTTTTGTTGTAATTTTTAACTCCTAAAATATTGTTAAATTTGCTTTAATAGTTTACCAGCAATAAATTAAAAACCATAAAAATAATTCTATACGCCTAAAAAAAGCTATTAAAAAATATCTGTTATGTCCGAACTTTATAGTATAAAATTTAATACAAGCCTATCAACACCTTAACACTAAATAATGTTTTTTTGTTTCATACAGAGTGTTTAAAATTTTGTTTTAAAAATAACAACTTTCAAACCAGATTTTCAAATGTACCACCCAGTATGTTATTTTACTATTTATTGCAAGATTTAAATACAAAATAACTGTGAGTTATCACTTAAAAAGATACATCACCAACCGAAACGTTGTGTATCAATTAACAAATAAAGACAATAAAGGTCCAAGATTTTAGTATTATTGTATATTTCGTTCTTAGTGTACTAAGTATTATTTATATCGAAAGACCCAATTTAAAAATACATAAAACTTACAATTCTTAAATTTGTCTTATACACTCTTTATTTTAAAGATGGTAAAGAAAGGTTCTTTTGGATCTATTTATATATAACATTATTGTTTTCTTTTTGCCATAAGAATTTTTTCTTAAGCGTTGGCATATGCTTTTTTATTCCCCTGTATATTTTTTATTCATCTTCAAATTCCTTAAGAAAATATTCTCCTTCATAGCGTTGGGATAATGGACTCCAATCTCTACGTTAACACCCGTCAAGGCACGTGCCCACGTCAACAATCAACAACTTACTTATCTCACCATCTTGGGGGTGAACATTCTGTTTAATTATTTGCCATCCAAAAATTAAACATTATCTAATATAAATAAATAAAAAGACCAAAAACTCTATAAGCAAAAATTAATCCACACATTGCTTGTTTCCACACACTGTTTGATTATTACAGATTGCAACTAGGGTAATTAATATTTCGCGTATTATTGCATGTTTAATTTAAGAATTAGCTACGAACGTAGTAAGACAGAAGAGTGGTGGATAAAGTAAAGCACACATTAATACTCAAGTCGTTAGAGGCAAAAATAGCCCCCTACCTTTAACCGAGCCCAAAGTGGATGAAATTTGGTACAGATGTAGTATTTGGTACCCGAATACCAAAAATACCAAAATTCTAACTCAGTGGTGTCAGAAAGGGGGTGAAAACCATCCTTAAACATGGAAAAATGTGTAATATTCTTTAAAAGCAGAAATAATGGAAAAAGGTCTTAAATCCTCTTTCAGTGGACTTTACAAGTGCGCTGGAAGAAACACCGTAATGAATCCCTGAGTTGTGACCAGGCTCGTAGCTAGGGAAGGGGTAGGGAGGCGCCAATACGTACGGCGACGCTTGTAAGTATTTTATAGATTTTTGAGATCTCGAGTTGGAATTCTGTATTTTTTATTTTTTGTAGCTGATTTCGATTTTTTGAGTTTATACAACCTAGGAAGTTAATGGTTAATTGTCATTAAAAACTTTATAGTGCAAAATGGTCCGTTTGAGGTTTAAAGCTAGCTAGATATCAATAAGAAAAACTTAATTTGTAATTGCAATCTTCCGGATTACAGCTTGTAATAATGAATAAATCATAATTTTTTAAACAATTATACGTTGGTTAAAAAAAAATGAGATAAAGAATCATGTAGGTATATTCTCTATAGGTTTTCGCAGTTGCTGAATATAATTCTTGGGATAGTTTGGTCTATAAAGTTAACACAATCATTAATAATAATTTTGGCCTAAAATATGTTAAAACATTAATTTCCAACCTATAAGTTTAGAGAAAGTATTAACCGCAAAAGACATAGCTGTGAAGAAAATATAAATAACATCGGGTAATGGAAAAGAAGATATGGGAACTAGTAAAATATGAAAATCAGCTTGTAAACACACCGAGCACCGTGCAAAGACGACGCGTTGTTTTGCCTGCTCTGGACACAATCAAACATGGCCGCCTGCGTCCACAGGAGATACGAACTTTTTCCTAAGATTTACTCGATATTCCAAGTTAAATAGCCGTTCCAGGAGCATTCCGGGAAATTCAAAATACATGCATTTTGAAGCTGGGGCCTTGCTCTTTCAGAAAAGTATAAGGGGAAACTTTCGAGACTACTTTGGCCAATATTCTGTGTTATTTTTCGAGACACGATTTCTTATAAATTCTTGTTCAATACTCTACAACTAACAAATCAGATTTTGATCATTGTACGCATTATAAGCAACATGTTGCTTATAATGCGTACAATGATCAAAATCTGATTTGTTAGTTAGCAGGATGAAATGGTCGAAAAAGTTCACAAGTTGCAAAGCTCATAACACAAATAAGAAGTATATTTTGTCCAACCAAATGGTAGGAATAATAAACACATGACTCAAAAAATATATCTAACCCTTAAGTTGCTATAATTTTTAAGCTGCAAGTATATAATATTGAAATAAAGGTTAATTTAGGTTAATGGACCATGTCTTACTGTTGGAATAACAATATTTACTTATGCGAAAGTATTTTCTAATATAAATATGCAAGAAATGAAGGCTTGGACTTATTCTTTCGTTTGGTATATTACTCTTCATGAGATTTTTTAACGTTATAGCAAAAGCCTCTCCGGCTTTTTAAAAAATTTACAATTTAAATAATAAATAGGTCTCGAACAATCACCCAGATACTTATACCCTGAATAAAAATCTCAAAAAGAAAAATTATGACAAGAAAACTTAGTAATTAAAAATTTATTACCAAAAGAAAGGGAATTTAAAAAAATTAATTAATACTAAAAAAGACAAAGAATCTATACAAAGCGCCATATAACGGCGATTTATTAAAACTTTTTAAAACTAATTAGAGTGCCCAAATTAATAACTGTCAAAAAAAAAAAAAAAAAAATAATTCAATAAAACTGCGATTTTCGCAATAAATTGGCCCAAAAAAACCCTTAAATTGGTGTAATTAGGGGGAATTAATAATTAATTTTACTGAAATTATTAACGCATGACGTAATATATAAAAAAAAATGAAAATCCCCCGAACTAATCCCCCGAATCCCCGAATACTAAAAGAACAAAAAATCTATAACAAGCGCCTATAACGGCGATTTATTAAAACTTTAACGCTAATTAGAGTAGCCAATTAACGTAACTGTCAAAAAACAAAAAAAAATAATTCAATAAAAACGATTTTCCTTTGGGCCCCAACAAACCCTTAAATTGGTGTAATTAGGGTAATTAATAATTAATTCTTACTGAAATTGACTTGCCCCAAAGCATACGTAAATATAAAAAAAAAGATGAAAATCCCTGAACCACCAGCGCGCGTAAGAAAATCCAAATAAATCTTTTAAAGTACCGTTTTATACGGAAAATACTCAGTTAAAATAAGTCTAGAAGAACACCCTAGATGCTAAAGGGGGATTTTCAAATGACACGTGTCCCTTTCCCGAAACAAAAAGGCAACGCAAACCAACAAATTTTCACAAAACCAAAAGGGAACTTAAATCGGGAAAAATTTTTTGGGGAAAATTTTCAGCAAAATCTTAAAAGATGGCTTGAATACCAGTAGCTGCAAATTTTCCTAGTTCTCGGCGAAGGTTGACGTGAAAGTGCTAAAACATGGCCGATGGCCCTGCCACGCACTTTTTTAAAAGCAGTGTTTATATAAAAACTGGTGTGACTATGATGAGTCACACCAATTGCTAAAAAGGAAAATAAGAAAATTAAAACAAAATTTATCCTGTCCAGGTTGCTTCACGCCAAACAAGCTGTATGTGCGTGCAAAACACCCCAGCTCAGGGTGAGGAATAGTGAGTTCGTTATGGCGCCACCAGTTTTCTTACGACTACAAACTGGGAATCCCCTAGATGTT
>JAHBCN010000818.1:0-148830 GCA_019359885.1 Listronotus oregonensis | reverse complement strand
ATATGATATCCCAAGAATACATAAATAAATAGGTGGAATCAATGCCAAAACGCTTTCGGGTTTATTACTAAAAAAGGAGGGCCAAAAAGTACTAAACGTTGTTAAGATGTCACTAAATGGCTATATTGTTCATATTTTATCGTATTATTAAATCATGCATCATTTTGACTGCGAGATGAAATAATGCTGACCAAATATTCAAGTATCGTAATTTTCTTGTTTATTAATTTATTGTCAAAATTAAGAAATCCGTTTTTAACTTACATGTGATTATTTATTTTTACTTAATTTGGTTTATTAAATATAATTTTTTGGGTTCCAGTTGGCACTTAAATTACTTTAAATGCAACTGCATCATTTTGGCTGTGAGTCACTGTATATTTTTTGACCTACCGGAATAAAATTTATAGGTTGTGTATTGGGAACTTTATTTTTTACAAATGACTTTATTTCCTACAATTTTTGCTTTAACCGGAAATAATTTGAACTGTATTTTTAATTAAAACAAACGATTTTTTACTTTGCTTACATGACATTATAAATACAACCATTTATTATTTTTAATCAACTTTAAAAACTTAGAATCTACCGAGCTTCCTACTTTTAGCTAAACATTTTTCTGCGTCAAACTAATTGGTAACTATTATAATTATAAATTATATGATGCCTTACAACATACATTTAATAAGAAAACTTGTGTTTAATGTTTTAAAATTATAAGTGAATGGTAGCTCTTAAAAATAATAAAAAGACAAAAAACTTGGTATTAACGTGTTTATTATAAAATAAATGTTATAGCAGAATACTTTTGTCTACACAGTCATTTTATTGCATACCTAAAAGATAAGTGTATGGATAAACTATAGTTTGCATAAAATCCCCTTTTAACAATTTATTTTTATTATTGCCTAATACCCTAATTATTTTTAACTATATCAATTATTTAGGATTAAAATTTAAATTGTGTTTCTTGCCCCAACCCGACTTTAATTATCCCCAGTGACTAAGATACTAGACTATTAACTATAAGAAAAAACACTGGTAGTAAGAAACAAATCCTATTTCTAATTATATAATTAAATATGGGTCTTCAGTCCTAAATAAAAAATTTTATAAATACTATTTAATTTATGCTTGCTTTTTTGAGAACCGTCTGAATTTATCATTATTTAAAAAATTCAATATTTTTCGAAGTGCATTTTTTTTAAAAAAATAAATTAATGATTTAAATGATACTCAAAAGACTTAGATTTAAAAAAGTGCCAAGAAAAAATTTAAAAAAAAAAGAAACACTTTTTCTTTTTAAGATTTTTGTCCACAACTTTTTTTATGTAAAATGAATTTACACATAGCTTCGGGGAGGATAAAGCTGACATTAAAACCCTAAATATAGAGGTAGCTAGAAGTGGTTTTATTTAAATTTGTTTTACACTTTTTTATTAATTTTGGACGATTCTTTTTTTATACCAGATTATTTTTATCTTTTATAAATAAAAAGTACTTTTTTCAGAGAAAAGTTATTTTATAACATTATTTTATTAATAAAACATAGTCTGATTAACCATATAATATTTTAGTTCTCTTTTTATTCTATAGAGTCCTTTAATAGCCCCTCAGGCATTCATAGCTCCTATACCAATGAGGTAAGCAATTTTGTTCGAACACGTACCTTTATTGTACATATTACTATATTTCAGGAAAATATTTTTACATATACCGGGCGATCCAAAAAAGGCTGACTATATAAAATTATTAATTTTTTTAATGGTACACTCTGTATTTTTTTGCACATTTTATTTTATTTTTTTGTATTTTTTAACTCCTAAAATATTGTTAAATTTGCTTTAATAGTTTACCAGCAATAAATTAAAAACCATAAAAATAATTATATACGCCTAAAAAAAACTATTAAAAAATATCTGTTATGTCCGAACTTTATAGTATGAAATTTAATACAAGCCTATCAACACCTTAACAAAATAATGTGTTTTTGTTTTATACAGAGTGTTTAAAATTTTGTTTTAAAAATAACTTTCAAACCAGATTTTCAAATGTACCGCCCAGTATGTTATTTTACTATTTATTGCAAGATTTAAATACAAAATAACTGTGAGTTATCACTTAAAAACGGTTGAAGATACATCACGAACCGAAACGTTGTGTATCAATTAACAAATAAAGACAATAAAGGTCCAAGATTTTAGTATTATTGTATATTTCGTTCTTAGTGTACTAAGTATTATTTATATCGAAAGACCCAATTTGAAAATACATAAAACTTACAATTCTTAAATTTGTCTTTTATACTCTTTATTTTAAAGATGGGGTACTTTTGGATCTATTTATATATAACATTATTGTTTTATTTTTGCCATAAGAATTTTTTCTTAAGCGTTGCATATGCTTTTTAATTCCCCTGTATATTTTTTATTCATTTTCAAATTCCTTAAGAAAATATTCTCCTTCATAGCGTTGGGATAATGGACTCCAATCTCTACGTTAACACCCGTCAAGGCACGTGGCCACGGCAACAATCAACAACTTACTTATCTCACCATCTTGGGGGTGAACATTCTGTTTAATTATTTGCCATCCAAAAGTTAAACATTATCCAATATAAATAAATAAAAAGACCAAAAACTCTATAAGCAAAAATTAATCCACACATTGCTAGTATCTACATACTGTTTGATTATTACAGATTGCAACTAGGGTAATTAATATTTCGCGTATTATTGCATGTTTAATTTAAGAATTAGTTACGAACGTAGTAAGACAGAAGAGTGGTGGATAAAGTAATGCACACATTAATACTCAAGTCGTTAGAGGCAAAAATAGCCCCCTACCTTTAACCGAGCCCAAAGTTGATGAAATTTGGTACAGATGTAGTATTTGGTACCCGAATACCAAAAATACCAAAATCCTAACTCAGTGGTGTCTGAAAGGGGGTGAAAACCATCCTTAAACATGGAAAAATGTGTAATATTCTTTAAAAGCAGAAATAATGAAAAAAAGTCTTAAATCCTCTTTCAGTGGACTTTAAAAGTGCTCTGGAAGAAACACCGTAATGAATCCCTGAGTTGTGACCAGGCTCGTAGCTAGGAAAGGGGTAGGGAGGCGCCAATACGTACGGCGACGCTTGTATTTTATAGATTTTTGAGATCTCGAGTTGGAATTCTGTATTTTTTATTTTTTGTAGCTGATCTCAATTTTTTGAGTTTATACAACCTAGGAAGTTAATGGTTAATTGTCATTAAAAACTTTATAGTGCAAAATGGACCGTTTGGGGTTTAAAGCTAGCTAGATATCAATAAGGAAAACTTCATTTGTAATTGCAATCTTCGGGATTACAGCTTGTAATAATGAAGAAATCATAATTTTTTAAAAAATTATACGTTGGTTAAAAAAATGGGATAAAGAATCATGTAGGTATATTCTCTATAGGTTTTCGCAGTTGCTGAATATAATTCTTGGGATAGTTTGGTCTATAAAGTTAACAGACAATCATTAATAATAATTCTGGCCTAAAATATGTTAAAACATTAATTTCCAACCTATAAGTTTAGAGAAAGTATTAACCGCAAAAGACATAGCTGTGAAGAAAATATAAATAACATCGGGTAATGGAAAAGAAGATATGGGAACTAGTAAAAAATGAAAATCAGCTTGTAAACACACCGAGCACCGTGCAAAGACGACGCGTTGTTTTGCCTGCTCTGGGCACAATCCAACATGGCCGCCTGCGTCCACAGGAGATACGAACTTTTTCCTTAAGATTTACTCGATATTCCAAGTTAAAATATCCGTTCCAGGAGCATTACCGGGAAATTCAAGTACATGCATTTTGAAGCTGGGGCCTTGCTCTTTCAGAAAAGTATAAGGGGAAACTTTCGAGACTACTTTGGTCAATATTCTGTGTCATTTTTCGAGACACGATTTCTTATAAATTCTTGTTCTATACTCTTAACATGTTGCTTATAATGCGTACAATGATCAAAATCTGATTTGTTAGTTAACAGGATGAAATGGTCGAAAAAGTTCATAAGTTGCAAAGCTCATAACACAAATAAGAAGTACATTTTGTCCAACCAAATGGTAGGAATAATAAACACATGACTCAAAAAATATATCTAACCCTTAAGTTGCTATAATTTTTAAGCTACAAGTATATAATATTGAAATAAAGGTTAATTTAGGTTAATGGACCATGTCTTACTGTTGGAATAACAATATTTACTTATGCGAACGTATTTTCTAATATAAATATGCAAGAAATGAAGGCTTGGACTTATTCTTTCGTTTGGTATATTACTCTTCATGAGATTTTTTAACGTTATAGCAAAAATTCAATTTCAGTACGGAAACTGCCGGAAATTTTTTTATAAATTAATTTTTCGCGCTTTCGGGGTGAACATTTCTCAAACTTAGAACAAAAATATTTTAGATGTGTGAATAGTCATTTCTAGCGTAAAATTTTTGGTTCTTTTGGCAGCGTTATTTTTAAGAAAAAATATTCCTTTATACATAAAAATATGTTTAAATGTTCGGGGGGTAGTTTCACCCTTTTTCCGACACATCTCAGCAAATGTTCGTTGATTTTTTTATTTTTCACCTTAAATTCTACCAGTATGCCAAATTTCATTAACTTTGGTGGCGGTTAAAGAAAAAAAAAACCTCTTACGACTAGACTATAAAAACAACTACTAACAAAAACACCTTTAATAAATCCTAGTTTATTAATTACAACTTATATATTAAATTAAATCATTATTATTTGAATTAGTGTTTGAATACAACACAGATATATTCAGAACTTATATAAGTGAAATATTCCTTTGTTGTATATTTCATAAGAAGATCTTTATTAATTACCTGATATACGCGAGTAGCTTAGATTAAAGCAGATATATTAAAATCCCTATTTAATCCAGCTTAAGATTTTAATAAGTTTGGGGAAGTAAGAGACAGATTAAATCTAAGTTAAACAATTTCGTTTTCATGACTTTTTATTAAAAGTTGGTAGTGTTTATTACATACCAACTCAAAAATTACCAAACATAAATATTAGTATTTTTGCTAATATAATAGAATCTTTAATCTAGAAAACAAAAGAAATATTATTTTATTATTAAAGTGTAATTCGACGGATAGAATCGTTATCGTGCTAAACAGCTTTGTATTTTTAATTCGACTTTTCTAGTTAATATTGTTGTGTGGTTGGTTGGTTTAGGCTGAAATGGTCGCATGCATGTATTTGCACAGCAGTCTATTGGCTTATTGTGCTTGGTTTTCCTGTTACAGATGTCTGCTTTTCTTTATTAGGTCCAAAAGATTTTTACCAAGATGTATATGCTGAAGAGAATTTCGCTTCGTAAATTTCCTACCACTATATATTTTCTGTACTCCAGTGCATTGCAATAGAATATTATGTGTAAGGTTGTTTTCCTCCCCTCCCAGCAAAGCCTATATATCGTAAGACCCTTACGTATTCCTATTTTATGCAAGTGTTTCCTTAAATGACAATGGCCTGTCAGAAATCCTATTAGTTGCCTTAACTGAGTGCGCCCAGAACGGGAACATCGGCTGTGAGTTTCTTAAAAGGATCACCCAGCGTTGCCTTTTATATGTTTTAGTTCAAGTAGCGAATTTCCTAAATCCAATATTGTGCAGTGAAAGTCGCCCCTTTCGATTTTTATTGGTCAACACAAAATTTAATCAACTACAACGTACTGTTATAAAGTCTAATTGAATGCAACGCATCCAGGATATATAACGAAACATTAGGCTTCGAGTATGACGTAACTTGGCAACTTTTAATATATTGGAGTGCAGCTGCAGCTTTCGATATATTAACGAACTTTAAATATATCACAGATATCATACATTAACTTAAATAATTAACGGCCGAGTAATGATCGCTTTGTTAAAGTTAACAATGGACTTGACAATTGTTAAATTTAACAAAGAGTAAAAAATGAAAAAAACTTGACAACGCAGCACATTTTTAAACATTTCATAGTAACTAGATAACAAGAAATATTTTAGTTTGGAATTTTGCGTTTAAAATCCATTAAGCATAAAAAAAAAATTAAAATAATTACCTTACATTGAATATAAAAAAAATTGGTTTGACACTCCACCGAAGTAATTTTATATATTTTTATTAAAAACAATCAGCACAATTGATAGCTTAAATGACCAATACTGCAGAACTTTTTTAAAGGGTTTTTAACAGGTTCTCTAATATAATTCATTTCTACTACATTTTATTGATTAATTTCGGTAGGTAGATTTATCTTTATTTTCCTAGAAAATAACTGTTTTTATTTAATACATATTAGTAAAACTATTTATTTACAAAAATTTTATAACTAACTGCTCTTTATAATTTATAATCCATCTATCCTTTTTAAAACAAAAGATCTAAAATCATTTTATGTTTATTTGTAGGTATATTTATATAATGTGTTTCTTAGGTTAAGGCGTGTCCAAAGCTATAGCATGCGGTACTAAAAAAAACCGTTAGAGACCGGATGTGGTATAGGTCCGATTGGTCGCAAGGCCTTTGTCGAAATCCAAGTTAAACGCACTCTAGGATGTAAAACTTGATCTAAGATGTTCTTGGTTTTAGAAACAGCGCATATACATATAATTATTTTTACACGCACGCTAGATGAGATAGAGGAGTAGCTCAAGATCGTTTTGTACGATTTCACATATTAATTGCCCTTTTTTATTGAAAAACTTTTTAACCAAAGGTAGCCTTGCAACTTGGTCGTGCGAACACTCCACGTAAGAGAAAAAAGAATAAAAGTGCTAATAAAAAAGGTTTTCTGCCAATATTACGGTGATTTAAGATATACAGGGTGATGTGATTGATGACCGATGGTAATAGAGGTAATACATAGTGATTCAGGATCCATCGAATATAGGTATTGTAATGATATGCCTTAAGGACATCGCAAAGATTGGGTATTTGGGTATTTAAATTTGCCAGTTTGGATAAACAGAAGCTGTTTTTAGTTTTTTTATTTAAACCTAATACATTTTATATCTGAACTACTCTGTATTATACTATAAATCTTGGATATAAAAAATTCGTAGCGCTAAAGACTTTTTACACTTGTAGATAACAAATAAACATGACTATCTCTTACACGTAGCCAAAGCATAAACCGTTTTAAGAATGAACGATGAAACCAAGGAAGGAGGTGGCGTGAAAACGTGTGCATACAATGACGCTTACAACTTTTTGAATCGTTATATCTCAGGAATGGTGTCTTTTGAAAAAAAAATTATTAATATCTTTTTTATATATTATGATCTACAATTTTTGTTAAAGGTAATTTTACAATAAAACTTACCGGTTTGAGGAAAATCGCGAAAAATCCATTTTTTTAACCTTTAACCTCGAGTCAATTTTTTTTCCACGTACCGGAACGAGAACGATGGGGAATTTAAAATGTTATTTTTAATTATGTTTTAAACAATTTAACTTACTTTTAGCTTGATTTAAATTTATGTACCTTTGCTCTTATTTTTTGGTCTCATTTGACCAAACTAACCACAACTAACCCTCCTTTTTTATAGAAATAATATCAGAAAGAAAAACAACTAATAAAAAAAATTTGGCAGTCAGCCTGTATTGAAACAAGAAAGGAATATAAAAGAACAGCCCACTGCCCGTGCTAAAAAAAGGCTCGCATTTGATCTAAGCTTGGTGCTAACAGAGTTCAAAGTAGAAGACCAGCAAAAAGACGACATTTCTTAGCCTTAAGCATTACGTTTAATTATTTTAAATTAATTTAATTTTCAATTTAAGACCTTGTTATATGTTTGAATATTTAGTAAAAATCTCGGTTCTTTATTTTTTTTTTTTTACTGAGAACCTCAAACGTGATTTAACAAAATATAATTATATATTACAAATTCCAATATTGTGTGTGTGTGTGTGTGTGTGTGTGTGTGTGTGTGTGTGTGTGTGTGTGTGTGTGTGTGGGTGTTAAATTAAAATGTTGTAGTATTGTATGTTTTTTCTAGTAAATTGTAGCGTTAAAGAAAGAAATGGGGTGCAAAGAAATATTGATGGTAACTGTTAGGCTACATTTTCTGTTTATGTTTTTTTTTATTCTCAAAACACATTATATAATTTTAAAATTATTTTTTTCTTTTTATTAGATGAACACAAAAAGAAAGTTAAGGTTTAGCTCTGGGCTAAGTTGGTCTTTGTTGAGAAAAAATCAATAAAACCATAACACATGATTACGATTCCTTAATAATCTATTTTTTACAACAATATTTTTTGTATCTCTCCTGCAAATGGGTTGAAATTTGCAACCTCCAATAGTTTTTTTATCCCAACTTCTGAGGTTAAAAATTTGCAATTTAAAAAATGGTTTGTGACGACACGAGAACAATATTCTAAGGAGGATCTGATTTAAAATATATACAGAGTATACAGATTAAAAGAACAGAAATGCTTTCTGGTTTGTTGTAAGAAAGGCTTGGAAAGCATAAACATCTATTTAAATTTTTTGTGTCTTTTGTTATCCACATTTATAAAAATATATACTTTTTTAAATTTACCCCTATATAGTTAAAATTTAGGAAGTTTAGGACATGTTTAAATTATCTATTAAATAAAACTCTTTTTATCATTAGTTCTATAGATTTCCACTTACTTACATTACGTTTAATAATGCTTTTAGATAAGTACTCCATATCGTTTTAATCTTATTAAAAGTATATTTGCTCTTAGAAATTAAAATTTCTTTGTACGTTTTTTTTTTACTACAAAATTTAAAAATAAAATTAAAGAAGTTAATTAAGATCATGGCAATGAAAAAAAGTATATTAAAGTTTAAAAACCTGTTTTAGTTTTAATTAAAACACATAAAAAACAAAATTTTACAATTTTACATGTTTGTTCATTATTTTACAGGCAAGCAGTAATACTTTTATTTATATACTTCGTTGCGTTTTTGAAAAATTGACCAGGAATTCTTTGTCATATGTACCATGTCCAGTCGTAGACGACTGTCAAGAAAACAAAGTATGTAACTAACTTCAAGTCAAGTATTTATGTTAAATAAAAGTCTTACCATTATTATTTTTATGTAATTTTTACTTACGTTTATTTTAAATTCAATAACTGTTTATTTCTGACAACAAAATTTTTTGTCCTAAATCATCTCGTGTCGAAAGTTACTTATGAATTGATATGAATTGCTAATATAGAAAATAAAGAGACAGAAACCAGAGGAAAACTTCAATGCCCTCTATCTTTAGTATTTGGTAAAATCAAAGGGTTAATTATGTATGCAAACAAATTGTTTTTATTGACTTAGGGCCATGGGCATCAACCCCTTTTTAAGACTTTATTTCTTTACCTCGTTTTATTACCCGTACTGTTTCTATGTTGTCTCATTTGTTACCATTTTTAAAAATAAAAGTAACCTTAATGTATTTGATTAAAAGACTGGATTAAATTGCATAAATATTTCTAAATATTAGTAGTTTAGCTTTTTTTAATAGTTTTAGCTAATTTCTGCCCCATAAAGAGCATGTAATTTTTTGTAATGTCTTTGATAAATTAATCTTTATACCTGCAATAGTAATAAATAAAGTTGAAATAGAAAGCCAATAAAATAAGTAAACCGTTCTCAAAAATATTCACCATCTGTTTTGTGTCTAAGTGTTTATTGTATAGATTAGGGCTTATAGTTTTTGAAAAAAAACATATTGTTAATTAACAACTGAAATTTGTATTTTAATCTTATAACAAATAACTTTGTTAATAAGAACCAGAACTGGCCCAAATTGGGTTCCCGGGAGTTTTTGAGGTCCCTGATCAAGATTATTATGTTCAATTGACACAGCGACTGGAGTTCCGTAACGCCGATTGAACTTTCAAATCTTTACCAGGTGTTCAGGGGTCGTTTCCGACGACAATTTGATTCAGAGCCCCAAAGCTCCCACAATGAATTTCGGGTTGTTTTTGTCAACCAAAACCCAGTGTGGGGGTTGTGGGGTTGAAGGGTATTGGATAGTATTCCGTTACCCTACACTGGAAAAAAATTCGCTATAATTTGTGCAAAATCGGCGAGCAGGAACTTCACATGGGGAGGGAGGTGTGGGTGGGTATTCAATTATTGGGGTTAGAGGGTAACAAGTGGCCATACAGCTGGCCGTGAAATAAAATTCATGATAAAATGACTTCGCCCCCAGTCAACAGGGAAGCAGACTTTAGTAGTTGGTGGGATTGGAGTCTGGAGTCGAGAAAGGTGGTATTGGAGGGGAAGTGGCTACATACCCTGTAAAAAATCCAGCTACAGAGAATGTCAGGCTGTAGCTTTGTAACTATTTAAGTAACTACAATTCGACAGCACTATCAAAAAGTTCCGCAGAGCAATTGACCAAACTATTAGTTAAAATAATCTCCAGTGATCTTTGAGAGTGATTTTGGGAGGGTTGGAGGGGTTTTCGGGTTTTGTGTCCGTGAAGACTTGTGATCAGCGTGTTGAAAACTATCACTATTCAAAGTTTGAAAACAATCTTTGTCCGAAACCCATTTTTCATAAGGAAATTGTGGGATCCTTTATGTGTTTTTTTCTATCCGTAGATATCTAAAACTCAATAACTAGAGCTAATCAAAAAATTTGAATTATATATTTGAGCTTAGCATGCTATAATTAGCCAACAACAGCGGAAATTTTCCCGGCAACAGATTCGTTATTAACTAGTGATATAGATAGTTTTGTAAGAAAGATAAACTCTTGTTTTTTGTGCTTAAGATATTATGAAAAGGCCTGTTTAAAATTTAAGTGATAAGCACCATACTTATTTAAAAAAATGTTGTCTCTATATTGAAACATGCAATTAACATCACCTTGCTGACAATAACACAATTACAACCAAGAAGCTTATTTTCGTTAAGAGCTAGGTAATGTGTTTTCGCATTAAAAAGTAAATTCATCCAACGTTTAATTAACTTATTAACAAATTTGTAGTTGAATAAAAAAATATATCCTTTGTCTTTTGGATTTAATATTGTATCTTGTATTTAACAGTACTAATCTTTAGGCTCTGAAATGGATTAGATTATAAAATATTGCAAACTTTTAAATATTTATAAAAGCTTAATTATTTAACTTATATTTAATTAGACTTTTACTTCCCCAGAGTAAATAAAATAACTTTACCTCTACAGTTAATAACTCAATGACTAACAACTTGTCGACTACCTTGAATACGTAGTAAAATGGCGTAATGCGATTTATATTTTTTACGAAAAAAATTACCCGTAAATTAAATATTTTTTTTTACTTCGGCAAAGGCTTTAAATGTACAACTAAATTAATTAACTCTCAAGTAAGTGTAACACTTTACAACTTTCTCTTTGACCGTCCACTAAATTAAATGGCGAATTACTGACCCTTACCTGTTCAAACAACTTCCGTTCTTTGCTCCTGAAATGTAGTGACAACCCAAATTTAATAAGTCATACACAGTGTGGTCCATTATATGTGCAGCACATGGTAAAATTTTTGAATTTTTAATTTGTGAGGAAGTTTTATTTTTAGTAAGAGATGAAGCATAGCCCTTAACTATATTAGCAGCAGTTAAGTTATAAAAAGTCTAATGATATACAGAGTAATTCAAAAATATTGAAAACTAAATAAGAGTAAAATATGCTTATTTAAAAAATATAAAACAAAATGTTAAAAAAAAAAGTTATTAAGCTTCATAAGTAAGGCCAAAATACTTAGTCCTAGCCTCGTAAAGGGATTTTTATTTCTTTATTTATTAATTTATTTGGAAAATTAAAATTACCCCCGTATGATCCATATTTTTATTACTCTGCTTCAATAATTTTTTAAAGTAGCTACAACCAAAGGTCTCCAACATTTTTTAAATTTGAATATGTTATTTCTTAGATCAATAGGAACATCTTTTAAACGGGACATTTTTGTGCAGGTCTACAGGCTGGCCCATAAAATATCACTGAGAAGTTGCAGCTTAACTGTTTTTTAATTCCAATATAAACGCATAAAAAGAGTTAAATTTAGTCTAAAACCAACGGAATAATATTTTTTATTTTTGTTTAGAGTTAAAATATTTTGGTTTAACATTTACCACAAACAGGGTGGTCCAGTATAAAATAAATAATATAGATTATGCCAACTAAAATGTTAATATCGTGATATACTTGTATATATTTTTAGAAATTCTACTTTTCTGATAGTTTATTAAGGTAAATTTAAGTTACACTGTTTCGGTTTATTGTCCCAAATAAACAGGGATATTGGGAATAAAATATTATTTTTTGGTTTGTTCCACAAGATATTTTGTGACATATAAAGAGGTACATACTGGCAATTTTTTAACAAAGGTATAACAAAATTAGGTTACCCATAACTAAAATAATTTTTGTGTACATCTACAAGGTGAATTATCTGGGAGGTTTCATACACCATGTCTTCTGAATTTATTTTTATTTTTGAGATAAGTCGTTTTAAAATTGTTTGCCGCGCAAAAAATTGCTGTTATTTAGTATTGTTTATTAAATAATTTATTAATTTATATAATTATTAGCTTTAAATTTTAAAAACTAAAAATTAGCTCGCTTTTTTGACTTGGAGCACAAGAAACTGGCAAAAGTAAAAATTCTGAAGATATATACAAATATATCATGAAATTAACATATTACTTGGCATAAACATGTTTATTTCTTCGATACTGGAGCACCCTTCTTGTGTTGAATAGCACACATTTTTTAACTCTAAGCAAGTATGTAAATTATTTTTTTGTTGGATTTAAATGATAAGTCAGGCTTTTTAGGCTTTTTTTTTTAAATTAGTATTAAGGAACAGGGACAGAAGACTTTAACTTCTCAGTGATTTTTTGGGCCACCCTGTAGGCCTGCACTAGGATGTTCTATTTAAAAGATGTTCCTATTAACTTAAAAAACAACATACCTACATTTTAAAAAATCGTTCGAAAGCTAGAATCCCATGTTATGTGTGCCATATTATTTAGTTACTTAATTATCTCAAAAACCAGCAATCATTGACGTATTGTGTTATTTACATATTTGATGTAGAATTGAATAAAGAGTTAAAACTGGGCCAAATACATATACAGAGCGTTTAAAAAAATGTGCCTAACAAGGAAAACACTGTTTTCATTGTTAAGTACGACTTATCCTAAAAATATATGTAAATCCAGGAGACATGGTAAATGAAACCTTCTAGATACTTCACCCTGTAGATGTACACGAAAATTATTTTAGGTATGGGTAACTTAATTTTATTATACCTCTGTTTAAAAATTGCCAGAAAAATGTGCAGATTTTAAAACTATGTACCTCTTTATATGTCACAAAATATCTTGTGGGAACAAACCAAAAAAAATCTTTAATTTTAAATATTTCTGTATATTTGGGGCAATAAACCAAAATATTTTAACTTAAATTTACCTTAATAAACTGTCACAAATGTATAATTTCTTAAAAATATATCACGATATTAACATTTTAGTAGGCATAATCCATATTATTTATTGGATACTGGACCACCCTGTATGTGGTTAATGTTAAACTAAATTATTTTAACTCTAAACAAATACAAAAAATATTATTTCGTTGGACGCAATTTCACTTTTTTATGCTTTTATATCCGAATTAATAAACAGTTAAGCTGCAACTTTTTAGTGATTTTGGGCCATCCTGTAGGCATGCACAAAAATGTCCCATTTAAAAGATGTTTCTATTGATCTAAGAAACAACATACTTAAATTTTAAAAAAATCGTTCGAGAGCTAGAATCCCATGTTATGTGTGCCATGTCCTTTAAGCGTAATTTTTAAATTTAAATTTAATTTATATTTTACTACCAACATCAGGTTTTTTGCAACGATATTTAACAAAATTCTAAAACTTTAGAAATAAACTTACCAAGGCAAGTATTTTAGTAATAATAATATGCTACTGAAAAAGTCTTATTTAAAGTTTTTTTTTTAATCCAATGAAAGTGTATTAGTTCTTTACATTCATAAGGGTTTGAATTTTTTTATATGCATATTATTAATACTTACGCGTAAAATTAAAGAAAGTTACAAAAATATGATTTTGTTGTAGCTACTTTAAAAAAGTATTACATCAGAATAATAAAAATACGTATTACATAATGGTAATTCAAAATTTTTAAATAAAACTAAGAATTCCAAAGGAGGCCATGATTTGGTATTTAGGCCTAATTTTGTATTTTAATTAACTTATTTTTATCTATTCTAGTTCAGTAAATGAAGGCCGGAAAAACCCCAAACCTAAAGATCAGTTTGGGCCCTCACATTTTTTTTAATTTACCGGTATCAATGGTTACATTGACCTCTGAAAATATCTTACATAGAAAAGTCCGCAAGGGCCTGAAAATGGCCCTCAAGAGACTGAAAATCGATTTTTGGCCGATATCTGCCGAAATATGACACTTAGAGATTTGGAGTTTGGACAGGAATAAAAAGCAGTTCAGTATCTACAAAAATGGTCTCTATGATTTTTTTTTGCTACCCTAATATTTCTTCCAAAAAAAATTTGCGAAAATCATCAGTGTTTGAAATCTAAAAATATGGCACTTTCTTATCAAATTCTGGGACAAAGAGTCTGGAGATACTCTGATCTACATGTTTTAAACTGTAAAGACCAACTGTAGATGGCGCCATCACTTTTCCTCCTATTTACGAAATTATTACCGCCATGAACGTACCTCTAAGAATGATCTACTTCTCAACAAGTTTAGGTTTTGGAAACGTGATTCTTTTTCTCAGTATAAGCATTTAAGCTCCCCTTAACGAAAACAGGGCTAACATCTACTACTTAATCACCAATCCATCATGCTGGTCTCGGATGCATAGTCCTGGTTAACATCATCAATCGCCTTCTGGTCTATTCTGTCCACTCTTTCTTCCTTTTGCCATTTTGTCTTTGGCTCTACTTATGTCTCTTTATCTTCACCTCCATCCATTTCTTTTCCTTCCTCTGCTAGTTTAGGTACAATTATATCTTTATCTTCCATATCCTTTTAATTAGAACATGGGCCTGAATGACACAAACCACTATTGGAAAACACTATTTTTCCTAACTCACATTCTGCTTGATACGAAAAGTAGTGTTGTTCCCAACTGGTTGCACAAACAACTATTTTACTTTATACACTTTCTTTTTAATTAATAAATGTATGCATTCAAAATCTACAATACGATTTACACAGATTGTTTGTAAATAAAAGAGCAGAAAGTATTAGAGCAAACGTGTTTTTACAGCTAATGAACCGCTCTTGATTTTCGTCTAAACACGAATTGCGTAAGTGTCATATTTCGGGAGATATCGGCCAAAATAGTTGAAAAAACTGATTTCTAGGCTCTTAAGGGCCATTTTTAGGCCCTGGTGGACATTTTTCTATCTATGATAATTTTAGAAGTCAATGTATACATTAATATCTGTAAATTAAAAAAAAAATGTGACGGCCCAACCTGATAGATGTGCTTTACTTTTAGGCGGTTGTCAATTTTTTAACTTACCCTGTATATTTCTAGACTTTTAATAAAACTTGCTTCTGCTAATATAGTTTAGGGAGAGGTCCGGTCCTAACGGTGACGGTGTAAACAATTGCTGCCGCCAGCTCCGATTAAAAGCCGTTAAATCATATCGAACCGTGTTTTTTATTTATAAAAATCATAGTGACACACTCATTAAACAATTCAGCCACACTGACAAACTGTAAGTACGCCAATAAGTTAATTTTAAAAGGCAGGAACTGGTTTTTCACCACGTGAAGTCTAGAGGCTGCGCCACACTCGAGCAGCCTCTAGACTTCTGAAGCCGTAGCAAACAATACTTCTCCGCTGCCACGCGACCTGGCACACGCCAAAAGTACAGGGCAGCACTTAGCCGTACTTAGTATTTTTTAATGGTAAATAAAAAGAAAACCACGTCGTAATGGATAATTCCCCCGGTGGATCTCGCTTTATAGCGAGTTCACAGGGACCTCCCAATCATACCGCACCAAACACACCGTATTCATACGCATCTATAGCAAACCAACAACAAAATCCGAGAAAAGACCAAGCCATCGTATTTACCTCTGTGGAAGACTCAAGACTTCTAGACTATATTCTTGCTCTAGACCCACTAGTGGGCCCAAAAAACATTATCTTTTCTTCTAGAATCTCCAACAATCGTATCTGTATCTACCTATCAAGTAAAGCCATAGTCGATAAATTTATAAATGACAATAAACCCATAAAAATTAACAATGAAATCTTATCGGAGACGTCTGGTTACACCTTCAGAACGACTAGTACTTTCAAATGTATGCCCCACAATCCCTAACAGTACCCTACTTACTGAACTACAACAGTTGGGCCCTAAAGATACTGTCCCCTATCACTATATACGAATTAATATACCCGACCCCGATTATTCTCACATTCTAAGCTTCCGCCGACAAGTGTTCATTTCACCTACAGGGGATAGAAGCGTCCCAGAATCGGTATTAGTTGACTACGATGACAACGAATACAGAATACTTTTTTCCACCGACAGTCAGTGTTTCAAATGCAAAAAGTCAGGGCATGTTGCCTCTAAATGTCCCTCTGTGAATACTTATTCAGAAAGCACTTCCAATCCGATCACACCAACCACACAACCTCATGATCTGACACAAAACAGCTTTACTCAGGATGAACTAATAAATCTCGAAGGTGAGTCCACCACAAAATCCTACTGTCAACTCAAACCCACCACTCCTCCTTAAATCAGAGTAACACCCAACAAGCTGCCAAACGAAACTTCAAGGAAATTCTCACACCACCCGCCGATATACCCAAAAACCAAACTAAAGAAAAAGACGTCTTTGTAAAGCCAAATCCCACACTGAAGAAACCTAAACATGGAACCAATCAAACATTAAGCTTCTCAGACAGCATAAAGTATCTATCACCAGCTAAAAACTTAATCGAAAATCACTCTCCTCCATTCATACTTTCATTTGACCAATTAGCGGATTTATTTACAAACATACATGGCTCACCCAATCCCACAAACATTGCTCTAGAGTATACCAATGATCTTTCAGGTCTAAACTATATGTTAGAAAAAATATACCCCCACATCTCAAACCGGGCATTTAAAACCAGATGTACCAAATTCAGAAAGAAGCTAAGAAATTATATTGATGGTTTAACATCCGGCACAGAAAGTGATACATCCCAGGACACGACATACTAAACTTTTTTAAATACACACTAAAAACAAGTTCAAATATGAACATATCTACACATTCAATCTTACAATGGAACATAAACGGTTATTTTTCAAGCATAGAAATGCTCCAAATCCTCCTTAAAGAAGAAAATCCAACCATAATAGCATTACAAGAAACATATTTTAAAGATGGAAAATTTCATTGCCCCAAAAATTTTAACGGTTTTTATAAAAACAGAAAGAATCAGGACAGAGCAAGCGGTGGCGTATCAATATGCGTTCACAAAGATATAAATGCCTGCGAAATATCTGTAAATACAACCCTGGAAGTAGTCGCAGTTAGCGTAGAGTTTTCAAAGAAAATCTCAATATGTAATATATACATTCCTCCATCAAAAGACTTTACTAGCCAAGATATATGTAACATTTTAAACCAAATTCCTGCGCCTCGCATAGCACTGAACGATTTTAACTGCCACAGCGCTGTATGGGGATGCGCGAACACAGACGTCAGAGGGATAAAACTATTTGATGCCTTAGACTCTACCAATCTAGTTATACTTAACAACGGCAAAGGCACACGTTTTAATGTGGCAACTGGTTTCTCTACAGCTCTCGATCTAACCCTATGCGACCCACCTCTAGCTACCTCGTTGCAATGGAAGGTGCTTCCGTCTCTGTACGGTAGCGACCATTTTCCTATTACAATTAGCTTGAACAATTAGTGTAGAAAACAACATTTTTCCACACACAAATGAACAAGACATAAATGTCTTAGTGGACGATTTCACAAGTATTCTAACGGATGCGGCAAAAGAATCCATAGGTAAAATAGCAAATACGCCCAAACACATTCCAGTTCCATGGTGGAACGAGAACTGCAAAACGGCTACTAAGGCATACAAACAAGCGTTATTCAAATACAAAAAAAATAAAACGGAGGAGAATATGGTCAACTTCAAAAAACTTCGAGCAAAAGCAGATCTATTGTTAAAAGAAGCAAAAAAGATTCGTGGATTCAGTACGTATCATCTTTAACTCCCGACACCCCCGCTACAGAAGTATGGAATAAAATTAAAAAATACCCGGGAAAAACACATACACACCAATTCGATCAATAATCAGTGACGGAAAAGTATAACAGATAGTCAGGATATTGCAAACCCTATTCGCTAAATCCTACGAAAAATTTTCCAGCTCAAAAAATCTACCAGAAGCTTTTATATGCACAAAAAAAAACACCGAAGCAACTCCCTTAAATATAAGCGACGACAACAGCTCTCCCCTAAACGCCCCTATAACAAAAAATGAATTACTAAGCTCACTTAACGACATGACGAATGGAAGCCCAGGACCAGACGACATCCCCGTTATATTCCTGACTGAACTTCCAGAAAACGGAAAAGAATTTCTACTAAATCTTTACAACCAAATTTGGACCCAACATCAATTTCCTATTTGTTGGACGAAAGCAATAGTTATACCATTACCCAAGGAAGCAGGGGTTCTAAATAACATCGACGGATCTAGACCAATATCACTAACGTGCGCAATGTGCAAAGGCCTGGAAAAAATCGTAAATAACAGACTAATTTGGTACCTATAAAGAAAAAACCTTATAGCAGCAGAACAAAGTGCCTTTAGAAAACTAAGATCGGCACAAGATAACGTTATAGATTTAGAATCAGAAGTACACGAGGCCTTTATCAACAATCAAAAATGTATTGCTATATTTTTCGATATTAAAAAAGCCTACGATACAGCGTGGCGATACCAAATATTAGAACAGTTAATATCCTGGAACATTAATGGCAACATGTTAAAATTTATTCAGAATCTTCTCCAAGAAAGAAGCTTCCAAGTTAGAATTAATGGCTCCATTTCAGAACAGACGACCTTAGAGAACGGTATCCCACAAGGCTCAGTCCTCAGCACAACACTTTTTCTAGCTGCGATTAACAACGTCACTAAGTATATTACAACCCCAGTCAAATGCAGACTTTACGCTGACGATTTAGTCTTGAGTATTAAAGGAAAGAGTTTGGAATCCATGCACAATATTCTACAGCAAAACCTTAGAAACCTAGAAGACTGGTCTCAAAAGACAGGCTTCCAATTTTCCACGACAAAAACAAAATGCGTACTTTTCTCAAAATCTTATGAAAACAGTACACCGTTATTAAGGATTTATGGTCGACGCTAAAATTTTACGATAAAGTAAAATTTCTCGAATGATATTCGACGATAAACTCACATGGAAACCTCATATTCAAAACCTTGTATCGACATGTAGAGTGGGTTTAAATATTTTAAAGGTTTTAACCACCAGATCATGGGGAGCGGACACAAACACACTCCTAAAAGTATACAGAGCCCTTATTAGATCCCGCATCGATTACGGCGCGGCCGCTTACGACTCAGCCACAAACTCTGTCCTAAAACTCCTCGATCCTATTCATAATTCAGCCATCCGTCTAGCACTCGGTGCTTTCTGCACTAGTCCTATAAATAGCATGCTCTGCGAAGCTGCAGAACCTCCGCTAAGACACCGAGAGCATTCTTGTCCCTATCATACGCTACATCCATAAGCGCTAACCCAAAATCCAACCCTACGCAACACTTTTGCATCACGTTATAAAAACATCTACAACAGTAAACCCCGTTCTCGTCCAGCGTTTTATGAGCGCATAAACCGATACCAATTAAAATTCCACATACAATTTCCCAAATTTTTTTCAAGAAGATCCTTTTATGCCCCTCCGTGGACTATTAAAAACCACGTTGTATTACCAGATTAGAGCAATACAATAAACACGACACACCTCCAATCTTGATTAAGGCCGAATTTCTCTCCCTATTAAATAATCTGCCCGAGGGAGATACTATATATACAAATGCATCTAAGTCGTCACAAGGTACCAGCGCTGCCGTAGTTACCCCAAACAACACTTACTTTTATTATGAGCAAGTATACAAGCATTTATACAGCGGAAATGTATGCCATTCTCCAAGCCCTAATGTTTTTCGAGCAAAGCGACTAACAGTTTACTGCAGTAATCTCGGACTCTCTTAGCTCTATAACCGCAATCCAAGTGGCTTTTATATGGGTTCCATCACATATAGGAATAGACGGCAACGAACAGGCGGATAAAGCAGCTCGGCATGCCAAAGAAAACACTGACTCCATAATCGTACCCAATACTGTAAGGGAGGAGTTCAAAAGCTTTATCAAACATGAAATATATCGCCTGTGGCAAGAGGTGGAATTCCAAAGACGTCGTTGCTACGGGAATGTAAGACCATGTAAAACCGCGGCAGTGTAACCTATCCAACCGAAAGGACCAAATAACTATAAACCGCCTCCGTATAGGACACACAAATCTAACACACAGTTACCTCATATCGAAAGAGAACCAGCCGGTATGTGTTCGGTGTGCAATACCCTTAACTGTTAAACATATTTTAGTGGAGTGCCCAGAATTTACAGCAGCTAGACTTAAATATGAGCTTAAAGACTCCATTCAGGATATTCTTAATAACAATTTAACAAACACTATAAACTTCATAAACGATTGTGATTTATATAAGTCAATTTAAAAACATGGTATAATACAGTTTACTAAAATGTAAATAAACTAATGTACTGTCTACGTGCAAATAACCCTTCGCGGTTGAAGCACTTCCTAATAAAAAAAAAATATATAGTTTAGGACCATGCACTAACTTACGAAAAATAAAATTTTCTGACAAATTACAAATAAAAAAGCTTGCCACTTGTTGCACAGTTAATGAACGACACTATATTTATAATTTAGGGATTTTTCATTTTAGATTTTTTTTGTATTATTTTTGTTTAAATAACATACTTATTTTACGTTAGGTGTTTCTTTTTTTTTTATCTTGGGACAGTCCACGAAGGCTGATGTCTAAGTACTGACGTACCGTGGGTGCCTTAAGTGTGGTGAGAGGGAATTTGTTCACACGGGACTTAAATATTTGGAGATTGGGAGGAGAAGGAAAAGTTCTGCAGGCAGCAGGTTCCACAGTCTTGACACTCTAGGGATAAAGGAACGAAGAAAGCGGGAAGTTCGGGGCCTCTCAAACTGAACTGTAAAAGGATGCATAAAAGTTGCACTACGGGTTGCTCTGTTGGGAGCTGCCAGAGAAGGAATTATACTGGCCAACTTCTCTGAGCAGAAGCCGTGAAAATACCTATAGAAGAGCGACAGATCCCCTACAGCTCGACGGTGGGCAAGAGGAGGAAGCCTTTCTGTGAGCATTGGATCATTAATAAGACGAACGGCTCTTTTTTGAATGGAGTCCAGAATGCTAAGTGTTGTAGGGGACGCCATTCCCCAGACATGAGAACAATATTCTAAAAGAGGGTCTAATTTGGGATACATACAGAGTGTACAGATTGGAAGAAGAGAAATATTTTCTGGCTCGGAAGAGGAATCCAAGCTTTTGAAGCTGCGAGGCTATGGATGTAATGTGTTTGTGCCAGTTAAGGTTATTCTCAAAAGTAACGCCGACAAGATTAAACGACTCTTTGTTCTGCAGAACTTGGCCGCTCATATGTAAGGGATGAGCATTTGCAGACTTTTTTCGCGACAGCGAAGATGACTGTGTTTTCGAGGCATTAAACTGAACAATATTTTTGGCGCCCCACTCCAAAATAAGTTTGAGGTCTTGTGAAAGAGATATCTGCATTGACCTGCGCTTGTTTTGCAAATCAGAATCACACGGTGGCTTTTGAAATTGAATACTAGAGTGGAGGGTACTATCGTCAGCAAAACTATGAATGGGATTGATTGTGGAAGAGAGAAGATCGTTAATGTGTAGAAGAAACAGCGTGGGTGCCAGCACTGAGCCCTGGGGCACCCCGGCATTAATTTGGTAGAAACTGGAGGAATGACCATCTACACTAACTGATATACGTCGATTAGAAAGGAAACTGGAAAGCCAAGAGCAAAGCTTAGGTGGAAGACCGTAAGAAGAATGTTTGTTAAGAAGCCCATCATGCCAGACCTGATCGAAAGCTTTGGATATGTCAAGAGCAACGATCTGGGATTCACCAAGGAAGTCAAGGGACTTGTTCCAGTTGTGTGAGACAAAGGAAAGAGGATCAGCTGTGGATCTACTGTGACGGAATCCATATTGTCTATCATGTATGATCTTTTTTCTGGGTCAATAACTGTGTACTATGCAAAATGCGTTTAGGAAGAACGTTATACCGGAGAAAAGAAAAAACGTTTTCTTTTTCACTTACCAGCATACTTTTTGCTTACACAAATAGAGTAGAAAATCTCGTTCAATTTTTACCTTAACCTATTAACTCTTGTGAACCATTGTTGTGGGTAAAACTGTTTATGATTTCAATCTAATATCTAATAGCGGTAAGTGTTAGATGATGCTTTTGATCAATGCCGCAGAACCATAGGAAAGACTTGGGGATTCACTCCCAAAGTAGCCCATTGGATCTACACGGCCATAATAAGACCCATGGTAACTTACGGTTCCATAGTGTGGTGGTCCAAAACAGAACAGATTACGGCAAAACATAAGCTAGATCAAATTCAAAGAATAGCATTTTTAAACATCACAGGTGCTATAAGGACTACACCGACTAGAGCTATGGAGGTGATATTGAATCTCACCCCCCTTGATATATTTGTAAGGGAAGCGGCTCTGATGACTCTTACACGCCTTTGCATGGTCGATCTAGACACTAATGTAGGCACTGGCTCAACTGGATGACGCCTGTGGAGGGATGTTACAGGGGAACTTCCAATTCTGCAGGCAAGAGCGGACTCAGTTGCAGCAAGGTTTGTTTTCAATAAACCCTACACAATCAACATAAGAGGAACAATACCAATAAAAGGCGAGTCTAAAGGAACCATTAGCCTGTACACTGACGGCTCTAAGACCAAGGTGGGCACAGGCTGTGGCATATACTCACCAACCATAAACCTGAAAATCGGATGGACAATGGGCGCCGAACCCAGCGTGCTTCAATCGGAACTGACAGCCATAACCATAGCGGCTTACGAAATTAAAAGCCGCAACATCGCCAACCATACGATCTGTATTTACACAGACAGTAGGCAAGCATTACTAGCCCTGAAAAGACCACGAATTACTTCGGGACTAGTTAGACAAGCCCTGACTAACATCTCTCTAAATAATGTGGTCATCCTAGCCTGGATCAAGGGACATGACATATCTAAAGGTAATCATACCGCTGACTCGCTGGCCAGGGCGGCTGCGGGACGGAAACTAGTTGGTCCCGTCCCCACCTGGACTGACAACAGCAGCGATTAAAGACATCATTAAAGAATACTCCCATCGACTGTTTAAAGGGAAATGGGATGATACTACAAACTGCAATTTTGCAAAAATAATGCTAAGCTACCCAGATAAATCAATAGCGAAAAAAAAAACCCTATGATGTCCAGAAGGAACCTCCGAACACTAACGGGCGTTCTAACTGGCCACTGCGGGCTACGAGGACACCTATTTAAAATGGGTCTAACGAACACGGGGTTATGTAGAGGTTGGAACAGGAGGATGAGACCGCGGAACACATTCTTTGCGACTGTCCCGCCCTCCTTGAACGGAACTCCATGCTGGGGACGAATTCCAATGGGAAATTAGGAGATTCCACATAAAGATGTCGTCAACTATTTTAAATCAATAGGTTGGACGACGCAGTGAATCTCCCGCCTGTACAAGAGGAACAAAAGGACCATGAGGTCTAGGTGCAGTGGTATATTACCACCCTCTGAACATTCAGATCAGATCAGAAGTGTTATTTTTTAGTGTGGCCAATGAATTTCCAAGAATTTTTACTATTTAAGTTATTCACTGTGCACTTGCTATAGTCCTATAAATGGAATCTATAAGGTGGACGTTACGTGTCTGGGAAAAGAGTCACATATAACGGGATCCGAATTAGTGGGTACCTGCACCCACTTTCCAACCTATTAAAAAAAAAATCAAAGTATTGTCAATGGGTTGCCTAAAAATTATGGTGAGGGCTTTAATTAATTAAAAAAATTGCACTGCCTGTATAGTGTCCATTTCTATTTTTTTATTCTACATGATAGTATTTATATACCACTTTTTTTTCTAATTTCATAATAAATATTTGAATAATTTCTTTAATTTTAAGTTTCAAAAAATTTAAAAAGCTATTTAATATTAAAAAAAAAATAGTGGTATATTCTTACTGCCGATGCCGTAAAGAATAAAAAAACGAGAATTAGCATACAGGAACTGTGACAATGTTTTAATATTTTTTATTTAAAGTTTGATCATTACTTTTTTTTAGGCAACCCATACGTAATTCTGTTATTTACATATTATATTTGATAAAAAATAGTTTATCCAGTTGGCAGATGCGTGAGGGTCGTCTTTTATTAAGATCTTAGACTAATACAATAAAAAACATTAATCCTAATTACAACTTTTTTAGTTTTTATTTTGTGCCCTATATCAATAAATAAATAAATAAATATATATACATATATAAATATATATATATATATATATATATATATATATATATATATATATATATATATATATATATATATATATTATATATATATATATATATATATATATATATATATATATATATATATATATATATATATATATATATATATATATATATATATATATATATATATATATATATATATATATATATATTTTATATATATATATATATATATATATATATATATATATATATATATATATATATATATATATATTTATTGTATATTGAGTAAGTCCACGGAAAAGGTGTTGGGGAGGAAAACTTTTTTATTTTGATTTTATCGAAAAAAGTACTTTGACAAAAATTTTGCTACTTAGAGTAAGATTGGGATAGAAAATTTAACATATTTTATACGCGGTGTTCAGAAAATTGGAAAAACTTAAAATGGTACAAGAGTAAAGTGCATTTATTTAAGAAGATATGGAAATAAGTTACTAGGAAAAGTTGTTCAAAATTAAAAGGGAGTCTCAGATACCAATTTTCAAAAAAATCGGCCTACTTTTCTTTATTTGTTAATAAATTTGTTAATATGAATTTTATAAAAAATTTTGCTGTTAAGTAAGCATTTAAAGCTGACGATACTGCGGCTAATAAATTATAAAAGCGAAGTATCAATAAAGCTTGTCAACATCAACGCCTACTAGTACAAGATTGGGATAGAAACATTTAACATATTTTATACGCGGTGTTCAGAAAATTGAAAAAACTTAAAGTGGTACAAGAGTAAAGTGCATTTATTTGCAAAGATATGAAAATAAGTTACTAGAAAAAGTTGTTCAAACGCAAAAGGTGATCTCTAATGCCAATTTTCGAAAAAATCGGCCCACTTTAATTTATTTGTGATTAAAATTTCGTTATTAATTAACTAATTCCAAAATCTTTGTACTAGTAGGCGTTGATAGTGACAAGTTTTATTGACACTTCGCTTGTATAATTAATTAGCCGCAGTATCGTCAGCTTTAAATGCTTACTTAACAGCAAAAAATTTAATAAAATTGATATTAAAAATTTAAATTGATATTAAAATTAATTTAATCACAAATAAATAAAAGTAGGCCGATTTTTTGAAAATTGGTATTAGAGACTACCTTTTAATTTCGAACAACTTTTCCTAGTAACTTATTTTTATATCTTCTCAAATAAATGCACCTTACTTTTGTACCATTTTAAGTTTTTTTAATTTTCTGAACACCGCGTATAAAATATGTTAAATGTTTCTTTCCCAATCTTACTCTTAGAAGTAGAGATCGAACGCTGTAAGAACAACACCGATACGTCACGGTCTCATATGGCAAACCCGTATAAAACCGTGACAAATCGGTGTTGTTCAGCGTTCGATCTCCAGCAAAATGTTTTATTAGTAGCTTTTTTCGATAAAATCAAAAATAAAAAGTTTTTTCTATTCAACCCCTGTTTCCGTGATATACTGTATATATATATATATATATATATATATATATATATATATATATATATATATATATATATATATATATATATATATATATATATATATATATATATATATATATATATATCATGCGGTTAACAAGAGGACACATGAACCAAAAATTAAAAGATACGAAATAAAGTCATTTTTGTTAAAAAATTCTGCTTGTCGAAAAAATATGAACTACAATAAGAAAATAGTTTTTTATCATATAGGTCATATAGTCTCAAAAATGCAAAAACATAAATTCAAACAAGAGCAAACAGTCATTTTTTGGCATTTTAACGTGAAATAATAAATACAAAACCTGCTCCAGATTTACTTCTTAACCTGATTCCTAACTTACTAAAGAAAATTTGAATCTACGAAAAATAAAAAAATCAACATTTTTCGCAAGTACGCAATTTACTAATTTTACTTCAATAATAACTTTACATTACTTAAGATTAATAAAAATAAATAAACATTAAAAAAAAATGTAAAATGTAAAAAATTTAAATGTAAAATACATACTTGCAATATTGTTGATTTTTTTTTTCGTAAATTCAAATTTTCTTTAGTAAGTTCGAATCAAGATTGGAAATAAATCTAAAGCAAGTTTTTTATTTATCATTTCACATTAAAAGGCCAAAAAACGCCTGTTTGCTCTTGTTTGATTTTCCGTTTTTGCATTTTTAAGACGCAATTGCGAGATTGAGAATAGGTAGAAAAGGCCATCTTCACACCCATAATGTGAATTAGTTGCTATAAAGTTTTTGTATTTTTTGTGCATGAGACAGACTGTTTCCAATAGAAAAATTCCTATTGCAGTTAAAATTCTTTCGCTAACAAAAAGTGGTTTGCAATATTTCCTGCAGGTAACTTTAAACATAAACTGCTCGCTTTTGCAAATTCCAAATTAAATTCATTAAATGACTGTTACTAAAGCCCGTAAATGCTACTCCATATCTAACATGCAATTTAATTAATCTAAAATAAACTGTGCGAGCAACTGTGATATCTAGATCTCCTGATACTGTTTCTACCGAATCAGCAGATGTTTGCAGAGTTTTTTGCATAATCTTAATATATGTTCCTTGAGCCTTAATTTTCTTTCTATATTTCAATATTTGGCAAGCGTTTATATTTCCAGTCCAGTAAAATTGATTTAATTTTTAGCACTATTTACGGCTTATCTTTCCCTTTTTCAGACGGTTTTTTTTTCTGTTCAAATCAAATTTTACAAATTTTTGCTCATATCTGTGATTAAACCTTTAAAATGTTCATTTTAAAGTGCTTATTTTAATATATTATATGCCCCAAGTACATAGACTTGGTCATATTTATCAGCTAAGTGACTTTAAGAGAGGGCAAACAAAATGATATTTAAATACCATTTTAAAAAGTTATAGATTTAAGAAGACAGAGCACCGAGGGTTAATATCTTTAATAATGAATCTAGCTTTTGTTTGGATATGTATCATAGTCAAGCGATGGTAAGAAGACCCTTGAAAGGCGTAATCCATTTTGATGTGAGGAGACATGTTCATCATACCCAGGGTGTAATGAAGTGCAATTGTACACGGTAGTAGAATACCTCTGGGTTAAATAAGAGGCTACATGATGACCCTTTGGTACATTCAGAAAGTAATGAAACACCTGATTCTTTCAAATCTTGGGATGATTGAAAGCCCTATTTTTGTAAAAAGACAACGCTAAACACCATGTAGCCAAAGTAACCGTAGACTTTATGAATTAACACGTCAATAATTAACCGCCTACCATGGCCCCCAAGATCACCTGATCTCTCTCTAACATAATATATGTGGCACATCCTATATTGTAGATTGTAAAACTGACAGCACGCCGCTTAGACTCTAGCAGCACTTAGACTTAAATTAAAGATAAATTGTAATGAGATACCTTAAAAAGATATAAATTACCTCCTAAGATCAATACCCAGACATGTCAGTGAGTGCATAAAAAACAAGGGTCTTAATTAAATTATTTTGTAATTAATCATCCGATTTGGTTAAACATCTAAGTATCTTTTAGCTATTGCCCGCAATACCTGTAAACCATAAATTAATAAAATATATTGTATATACAGGGTGATTCATGAGGAAAGGTCAATACTTCAGGTACGTAGTCAGGGTCCAAAAATAAACATAAAAGTCTATACAAATATGGGTCTGCAAGGCCTTCGTTTCCGAAATACAGGGTGTTAAAGTTTTTATTTAATTTTTTTATTTTTTAAATAAAATCTATGATAATGTAAATATTGAAATAAAAGTTGGTATCCGGGGGTTTTTTGGTATAACGAATTCGAACCTAATCTTAGTACGGCTCTTACTTGTAGGGGGTGCCACCTACATGTCTTTTTACTATTTTTAACAATTACAGCTATTTGGTGCGGCCCTGTATTACAGTTTTAAGAGAATTAAATAATTGGTTTGTCATTTTTACGTCAAAAATTTATACCTGTTAAAAGTTGATATGAGCAACCGTTTTCGAGATATTTGGATTTAAAAAAATTACGACGCATCTGATTTTATTATAGCAAAATAAAAAATAAAAAAATGTATAAATAAACAACATGTATTTTAATTCTCAATAAAATTACTGTTTCTTAATTATGTTTAGTAAAACTTAGTTTTATAATTTTCAAAAATTTCACCATTTACTTCTAAGCACATATCAGCTCTGTAGTAAACACCCTGTTTTTCGGAAACGAAGGCCTTGCGGACCAATATTTGTATAGACTTTTATGTTTATTTTTAGACCCTGAATACGTTCCTGAAGTAATGACATTTCCTCATGAATCACCCTGTATACTACTCTACCACCTCTAAATTTTATGTTAATAAACAGTTTTCTTTTCGATTTAACTATATAAATTTAAATCTTTTGAGAAGAACATCTAGATGTAAGACTGCTCCTTATACTTTTTTAGTATGTGTACAGGATTATCCAATGAGGATTAGACAGTCCGTTTTTTAATCTCTACTCTTTATTAAAAAAAGTAAAAAAGCCGTCCTATACAATATTTTCTGCTAAATTCAAAAATGTATACTGAAAAAAAATAAGGCATAAAATAAAATTGCTGGGGTCATTTTAATATTTTTTATGGAATTTTCATTCAAAATGATACATCTTGATTTAAAAACATCCATTTTCTGTACGTTTAATTTGGAAAAATGTTCGTCTACCGTGCCATTGTGACCTGACAGATTGATTCGAATACCTGTTCACCTTTGGCGATTGTTATGTGTCATTCAGGCAACCAAAAATTAAGTTTAAAAGTTGTTTATATTTTTTACAAATTGGTAATTCTTTTTGGTAAATAAATCCATTATTGCTAAATGGATACATATAAAATAGATGCGACATAGAAAAAACTATAAATTATACTTAATGGCACCAGAAATCTTAGTAAAATAAATGTTCAGTATGTTGCTTTTCAAAACAGAACCGATGCCGTCTTTTCAAAAATTTACTTATAATGTTTGGATTCTGTTTAAGTCTGTCAATTTAATTTACAATTTTTTGCTGTAACTTATAAATATTCTATAGGACCGTTAATAAATATATAAAAATGTATCTGTAGGTGCAGCATCTGTACTAATGGGTGGCCAATAAAGTGTTCCGTTAGAAATTCATTCGTTATAATGCCCATTCAAATGCACTACCCACTTTTCAATTGGGATGAGGTAATGCACGATCCTGCTGCCAACTAATATTATTGTAGATTTGCAATGGCAATCCTTCCCAGAGGGCTTTCAAGTTGTTTTGAAGAAACGGATGGTGTATTTGGTCTGTTAAGTAGCCGCGATACAAAAGTCCAATAATTTGATATGCTAACATCCCACACTACACATTAGGTGAGCTTCTACTTATAAACTTTATCATTTCATATTAAATATTGAAATGATAAAACCTATGGACAAATAAATCGTCATTCACAACATCAGGAGTATACAATCAGAAATACTTAGCCGCAGTTTACTCTCATAAATTTTATGAGAGTAAACTGCGACCCAGTAATTCGTATTTCTTTGATTGTATACTCCTGATGTTGTGAATGACGCTTTATTTGGCCATAGGTTTTTATTATAGATAAGTTTTTTTTATGATCTTGCTTTCTCATCAGCATTAAACTGGCAAATCGGTTTAATTGTTTTCCTTCTTTGACTGTTCTATAGTTGACCCCTCGGAGCCTTGGATCATATCATACTTCGTACCGTGCTTATCTTTTAATATTTTTTTGTCTTCAAATATTCCTTATTCGAAAAATTGTATTTACTGAAATCCGTCTCTGGAATCACTAAAAAAATATTCTTTGTGTTGGGAATCTTCTAATAAGTATTTTATTTTTTTAACGTTATTTTTGTTACTAATTGGTGAAATTAACAGTTTTAAAACCTAATTTTTAGTTGTCTAAATGAAACTACGGTTAAATCGTGAAATGGTGTCGGTATCAATCCGTCATATGTTAATAGCACCGTAGACAAATAGTTTTTTTTTATTTTGACGTACAAAAAAATAGATGTTTTTGAATTTAAAATATATCATTTTAGAATAAAATGGCTAAGAAATATGGCATTCCATTAAAAAGGCTTTCTAGAAGTTTTATTTGATATTTATTGTTTTTTAATCATTATTTTATATATAATTTACGATAAAAAAAACTGTTTGGTAAGAAAAGTTTTATACATTTATAGTGGTAAATTATTTATGCCTACAAAACTTGTAAGCTTACAAGATTATATACATTTTGATTTTTGAGATATTGTAAAAAACTAGGGTTTTTGTTTTTCAAAATAGTTTAAAACGTTTTTTTTTTAATTTTTAAATTTGTAATATTATTTTCTTTTTTAATAAATGGTAAACCCGTTAACAAAACAAAAACCAATAATTTTTGTTTTGTTAAATATTTATTAACTTATTTTTTTTACGAGCGCAATATAATTTGCTTAGAAATAAAAAGTAATCCATATAGCGTCTTTAACGATGTATTACGCATAATATTGCAATAAAAATAAGAAAAGTTTATCGGGCGTTTCTTAAAGGAGGTCCTCCCCCATAACTTTCTTATTTTTAAGATGGTAAAATGAAATTGGGCTTGTCGTTATATGATCTAAAATGCATTAAACGAAGTGTTTAATTGTTTCTGACGATTTCCGGTTTTACCGGAAATGACCTCAACTTTTAAATTTTAAATGGAACACCCTGTATTTTTTTACCTATTTGATAGAGAATGACATCCTTAATTCAGTGACATCCCATATGTTAATTTTTGACATTTTCCTTTAAAAATATTTAATTTTTTTATTTTAGAGTGCCATAACGTCGTTAAAACAACCAATTTTGAGTCAAGGAGGCGTGAAAAAATAGTTTTAATTATCTCACGTCTTTTATGTCTTTTCCAGAAAGGTGAAAAGATTCCAAAATTTATTTCTAGACATAACTGATTTTTTTTAAATGGAACGATAATGGCTCGTTGGCATAGTTGAAAAGAGCATTTTTTGTGAATAATTTGATACCCCACACTTGATATTTAAAGTTAAATCAACACAAAAGCAAAAAAAATGGGCATAGTAGTTGTTGCTTATAAAATTATTAAAACATCCGGGCCGTGGAATTCAATTAAAAGTCACATGCATTTCGGCAATTTTGTCAGGTAGGCTGGGAAACAAAACAAAAACGTTGATGTTAAACAATGATGTTACATAGTTTAATAATTAAATGAGAGTTCGTTATTTAAAGCTATTGCTGTGTTCATTAATAAGGCATTTTGATTTAAAGACCCATAAATATAATAATTAACAATATAATATAATAAATATTATTCTTATAAGCAACAAATACTATGCATATTTTTTAGCTTTTTAGTGTTGATTTAACTTTAAATATCAAGTGTGGGTATCAAATTATTTACTTAAAAATGCTCTTTTCGAATATGCCAACAAGCCACCATTTTTCCATTTGAAAAATGAGTTATGTCCAGAAATAAAATTTAGAAATCTTTTTCTAAAAAAGACATAAAATACAAAAGACAATTAAAACTATTTTGCCACGCCTTCTGGACTCAAAATTGGTTGTTTTAACGACGTCATGGCACTCCAGATTGAATTTTAAAAATTTAATATTTTTAAAGGAAAATGTCAAAAGGTGACCTATGGGTGTCATTGTATTAAGAATGTCATTTTTTAACGAATAGATAAAAAATACAGGTGTCAGAAACATCTAAAAAGGTCATTCAATGCATTTTTAGGTCATATATCGACACGCCAAATTTAATTTTTCCATCTTATAAAATAAAAAAGTTACAGGGGAGAACCACCTTTGAGAAACACCCGGTATATTTAAACTCTTACACCTATCTACACTTACACATAAAAGAAAAATAATGATCCATTTGCGTCAATAATTTTTTAAAAATGAAACTAAGCCTATCTAAAAGTTCCAATCGTAAAACATAAAGGCAATATGGTGGATTTAATTTACTCGTTTACCATTAAAAGCAAAAAAGGTCAATATGACAGTTTAGTGATATCATACTTGATAAACTGTCATTCTGACCTTTTCTGCTGACACTATAATGGTTTATTGATGTATCTTTATGACAGCTCACGAAAGCTTGTATGAAGACTAAGTACTAGGTACCGTGAGTGCTGGATTTTTAGATGTTTAACCCATTTTTCCGCAGTTTTGTCAATACTGCCCAAGTAACGAAACAGATTTCATTTCAGGGAACTTTTTAGACAACGCTGTATATAGGTATTTTTAAATTAGGTTATTATAATGTTTTTTAAGGAAACTATTTTAAGAGTATAGTAAGCCCATTTTATTTTTTTAAATTTTTGTTGGTAATTATCTGTAAACGTATGTACGTAATTATTGTATATTTAAGTATTGCCAGATTTATGGTTAAATTTGATTTAAATGGTTTTTGCCTCATATTATGATATACTCGCTTATTAAGGTAACATTAGTAAAATGGTAATGTTGATTACTTTTTGTTTCTAAGGTAATCTAAGAACACATTATTAAACTGTTCTTTTAAGATTTTTTTTGTTGACACCGATCAAGTTACTCATGGCCACTGCTTTAATTAATTTTTTATAGAATAAGTTCTAAATTGCAAAATGCATGGGTTAACCTTTTAGTTTTGTAGTTTGTGCACTATTAAAGATTTATTGCATTTTATTTAAATTGTACCTAATAAAAGTACTTTGCCCAAAAAAACAACTATTTGGGAAGCCAACGAAAAAGGTGTTTTTAAATAAAACTTCTTTCTTAAGCTAATATTAACATTATTTTTTTAAAATATTTTATTATCATAAAATGTTATCATAAATGTTTTTTAAATTAAAAAAAAATCATTTTTCCCCAAAAAAAATTTTTATTACAAAGGAGGGTATTTGGTCTTACAGACAGCTAATAGGGTTTATGTGCAAGTAAAATAGAAGATGTCCCTTTGATTAAAAAATGATCTTTATTAGTATATAGAGTATAAACACCCAGCGCCCACCGTATCTAGTACTTAAGCCGCATACAAGTTTTTGTGGACTGTCATAAAGATTAAAAAAAAACTAGTTTACTGAATGCCATGTAAAACTTGTCAACAAATGCACCTATTATGATTTCTACTATAAACTAAGAAAATTTAATATTATGTCAAGTTTGACTTAGGTTAAGTAAAACTGTTTGCCTAAAAATTAAATTAAGGAAGTTGTGACCCGTTTCTATCGTAAAACCTTATTTAAATATCGGATTTAAAAATTAAAAAAAAAACATTATAAACTTAATGTTTAGTTTTTACCCTTAAATAAAATATATTTCTAAATAATACAATCTGTTTTTGTGCTTAAGCATTGCTTTAATTTTTCGCCAACCAAAAGTATTTGTGAACAGCTTCATGTATTTTTAAAGTAAATACATTTTTAGAAAATAATGTTTAATTTATCAAAATTTTAAATCAAGTAAACATTTTACAAAAGCATCGAAGTTTAAGCAAACAAAAATTACAAAGTTTCTTGTTTAAAGTAAGGGATCTAAAGATTTTAAGGAATATTCTATCTTTTTCTATTTTTAGAAACTTTTTAATACGTAACCATACAGGATATACTTTAAGTATGTGGCCAAGCTAGGGTGTTATTATGGACTAAATTTTAAAACATAGGTACTATACAGATTTTTATATAAAAGGTATTAAAATATATTTTTTCTTAATAAGTAGAAGACGCATATTAGTATGGGGTTTAAACTTGGTAACAGTTTTTTTACAGATACATTCTTTAGATAAAAAGTGAATGTTTTATTTTATCAGTAACGTTCACCAGGGGAACGTCAGTGAAATATATATTTTTTTTAATTATAGTATGTCACTCTTTCTTAAACCAGATAAAATTGTGATTAAGCAACCAAAACTACATGAAGTGGTGTCTTAAATTTTTATGCTGGGACTAACCGTTTCTCATAAAAAAAATGCGTACCGGTTACAATTCAAAATAGCGACAAAAGTTAGAGTGCCATGGAAGATAAAATAACTTTAGAGCTAAGACCTTCCCGGACAATGGATTTAAAGCAAGTAGATTTTTTTCTTTAATATCAATTTAATTGTCTCCTTTATAAAACTCTGGTCAACACTATAAAAAAATTAGGCTAACGGATACGGAATTCATGTGATCAAAAAATATAATGAGAGAAAGTAAAGAAATATGTAGCATAATAACCCAGGACTTAATGGTTTGGCGTAAAAGGGAAAATCCTCTGCAGTAAGCAGCACTTTTAATGAAAAACCCCATAATATATTGCATTACCTTTGAAAAGATCTTTAAAAGAGCTTTAACAAGTTCACAAATACTACATTTGATCTTTATTAGTTTTGAAATATATATATATATATATATATATATATATATATATATATATATATATATATATATATATATATATATATATATATATATATATATATATATATATATATATATATATATATATAATATATATATATATATATATATATATATATATATATATATATATATATATATATATATATATATATATATATATATATATATATATATATATATATATATATATATATATATATATATATATATATATATATAATATATATATATATATATATATATATATATATATATATATATATATATATATATATATATATATATATATATATATATATATATATATATATATATATATATATATATATAATACAGGGTTTGTGATTTAATAACGGATAAATTCAAAAAAAGAGGAGGTATTTTTTCGAAAAACCCTTTGGGACACGTCGATTTTTTTTTTGGATCGGGCATATTTTAACATCAAATGTAGATTTTAGGGTGTCGCAAGAAAGCGACAGGAAAAATATTTTTTTCAAATGGAACCCCCGGAAAGCATTTTGGGATTCTCCGCCCTGGACATGTTTTATGTAAAAAATTCATATACCTATCTTTAACTGTTTACGAAATAATTATTTTTAAATAATAATTATAATACTTTTTTTCCCAACAAAAAAATTGATTAATAATTACATTCCACATTTTTTTTATCAAATGCTGGAAGTGGCCGCCATTAACACCCTCCAGCCCCCAGGGATCGTGAAATCTTGCAGACATTTTCAACTGTGTCGGGAGAAATTTTCCCCCTAATTGCATTACGAATGCGATCTTTGAGGATATCAAGCGTGTGTGGCTTATCTTTTTATACTTGATTTTTGACTAACCCCAAAGAACGTAGTCCAATGATTAATGGGTGATCTAGGTGGCCACTCTATTGATCAACGTCTGCCTATCAACGGTGGCAGATGAGTGGTTATAAGATAGAAACGCATATTAGTATGGTTTAACTGGAACAGTTTTTTTACAGATACATTCTTTAGATAAAAGTGAATGTTTTATTTTATCAGTAACGTTCACCAGGGAACGTCAGTGAAATATATTTTTTTTAATTATATGTTCACTTTTTAAACCAGATAAAATTGTGATTAAGCAACAAATACATGAAGTGGTGTCTTAAATTTTATGCTGGGACTAACCGTTTCTCAAAAAATGTACCGGTTACAATTCAAAATAGCGACAAAAGTAGTGCCATGAAGATAAAATAACTTTAGAGCTAAGACCTTCCCGGACAATGGATTTAAAGCAAGTAGATTTTTTCTTAATATCAATTTAATTGTCTCCTTTATAAACTCTGGTCAACACTATAAAAAAATTAGGCTAACGGATACGGAATTCATGTGATCAAAAAATATAATGAGAAAAAGTAAAGAAATATGTAGCATAATAACCCAGGACTTAATGGTTTGGCGTAAAGCGGAAAATCCTCTGCAGTAAGCAGCACTTTTAATAAAAACCATATATATGCATATATATATATATATATATATATATATATATATATTGACATTTATAATAAATTGCCATTTTTCATTGTTAAACTTCATATTATATTAGAGAACCTGTAAAAAAACTCAACTTTAAAGAAATTCTGCAGTATTGGTGATTTAAGCTATCTATTATTGTGCTGCTTGTTTTTGAAATAAATTTAAAAAAATGACTTTGTTAAAATGTCGAACCAACTTTTTTCATATTTGGTGCAAGGTAATTAATTCTTTTAGTTTTTTTTTAATATGTTTATTTGATTTAAACATTTAACATTTAAGTTATACACTGTTGCCAAGAGTGTTCATTTTTACCTCTTTGTTAAATTTAACCCATTGTTAAGTCCGTTGCTAAGTTTAACAACGCGTTCATCACTAGGCCGTTAGTGTTGCTAAGGCTTAAAATATAAATAGTGTCTTTTGCATCAAGTTAATGTTTCTTTGTTTGGTTCTTATTGTTATACAGTTACAATTTAATATATTTGTTATTTGCAGGTGTGCGAGAAATGCACTACAAGAAAACATCCTTCCAAAGACCTGTTTAGAACCGAGTCGTTTCTCGAGTTACCTTTATTACCATCTCATTTTCACAATGGCCGATTAACTTTAAAGTGCGTGGCTCAAATTGGAGATTTATATCAGGAGGATGCCGACATCTCTTTTCCCAACGTTAAAGATCCCATTCCAGCTCGAGGTAAGTTCTTTTTTATGATGTAATTTTTAAAAAGTTTATCAAGACTAAGAGGAAGGTAAAGTTTTTAATTTATTGCATAAATTTTAATATAAGTTTTAATACATTTCTTGCCATAAAATTCTTGTTACAATCGCCCCAAAGTTTTTGTATTTATTGTGGTATGTATTAAAATAATTGATTTTTTAATAAAATTCCTTAGAAAATCAGGTTTCTTAAAGTTACGCAAACGATAAAGTGTAGAAGCGGCAGCAAAAAGTCATTAATGTCGGCGTACTTTTTATAACGACTTTGAAATGATAACAGAAAGATAAAATGTACAAAATATTTTTAAGGGACAATTTTTATCCACCAGTAGGGTTTTTTACGACAGTTTACTGTAATATAGAGACTTTAATAAATATAGCCTTGGGTAAAAGATTGTAGAACTTTGAAAATTATTATAGCAATGATTATGTTCTGACGGTCTCCATATAAAGCAAAATTTATAAAATTACTTGTCGTTTGGAACCTAAATCTACTTCAAGCAAATACGCATATTAGGAACCTATATAGCAATTTTAAGTAAATAAGAGATAAAGTTCCTTGCTTTGCCAAGTTTATTTATATAATTTAAAAAATAGTTATTTATGATATAAGTATTAAAAGTTCAATTTTAAGGCAATAATGTGAAAGTTTGCAGAATGAGCGGAGCGAGTTCTGCAACTTACATGAGTCCCTTAAAACATACTTTTAACACAAATATTATAAAATATTTTTTATACACATGCAATAATGCAGTTAAAAATTAAATTATTTAAAAATTGAAAGATATAGTTTTACATAGCATCGTATATAAAAATTATTGAAGTTGGCATTTATTAATGAATTCTAACAACCGTTGTTGATGTTGGTTGGTTACGGCATTTTTACTTTAAATTTGATACATCGTGTCACTTTTAGCTCATTTTAGTTTTTACCAAAATCAACTTGGAATAAAAGAAAATCTAGGAGAAAGTATTAGTTGCATCGATCCATTTAAAGAGATAGATGAAGCGGCAAGTAGAGAATCGCTGGATTTACTGCCCAGGAAATCTCATATACAATATAGTATTGCCTACGATAAGTTTATAAATTGGTGTAAAAAGAAAGATGCTGCTGGAAAATATACCGAAAATATATCCCGGCGTATTTTAAGGAAAAAGCGGAGATTTGGAAAGCATCATCGTTATGGTCGACTTATTCAATGATCACAGCTATGCTACGCATAAACAATGACGTGGATATCAGTAAGTTTTTTAAGCTTATCGCTTATTTAAAGCATTAAGGAAAGGGATACCAGCCCAAAAAAAAAGGATTTTGAGCAAAGCGCAGATTGGCCAGTTTCTGAACTGTGCACTTGATGCACATGATGATGATGATAAAAGTAGTTACCATTTTGGGAATTTTTGCTGCCTGTCGCAGAGAGGAACTTTGTCAGTTGACTCTTAAAGACTTGGAGGATATGAGCACTTCATTGATGATTCATATACGAGATACTAAAACAAAGGTACCACGAAATTTTACTATCGTTGAAAAATTTTATTATTATCGAAAGTATATGGCTTTTCATCCAGCAAATGTAGGACATCGGAGACTTTTCCTAAAATACACGAAGGGTAAATGTACCAGAAATCCCGAAGGAATTAACTATTTTAAAAAAGTCCCTGCTGCTATAGCAAGCTTTCTGCAGCTTCCAAATATTATCCTTTATACGGGGCATTGTTTTCGTCGATCTTCAGCGAGTTTACTTGACGATGCTGGAGCAAATTTGACGACACTTAAGAAACATGGGGGGTGGAAATCCTCTACCGTTGCTGAGTGATACATCAAAAATTCCTTGGAAAATAAGAACTCTGTTATCAGAAAACTACTTACAGTGAAAACGAGAGCAGCAGATCATGCCTTAACGTCGACTGAGAATGTGGTTTTTTCTTTTTAATCCACCTTAATTACGGAGAATGCTAGAATTGTGGAAAGAATTTGTTTTTCAAGTTGTTTAAATTGTACAATTAATATAAAAATTAGTAAATAAATAAACGTTGACGTTACTTTTTAAAATTTGACATTTCACTTTTAAAACTAGTGCTTTAAAATGTTACTTTAAGGCACTAGTGCTTTAAGGTAACATTTTTAAGGCATTTAGATAGTGTTACAAATTGAAATTTTAACACGTTTGTAGAAAAATATATACTTTTTAAAAATTTTAATAGTAAAATTTTAATTCAGATACAAGAAAAAAAATAAAATGACTTAAACCTACATTTTAATTCAAGGTGCAACTATCCAATTGTCTTCGCCTCAAATACCAGTGTTAGCACTAAATGGCTTTCGTCGCATTAGCGGACATGAATATTTGAAGTACAATCTAAAATATAACAAAGATAAGTATTTTTATGGAAATATTTCTTTTAATCACCATAATAATTTTTTGTCCTCAAAAGAAATTCTTTTATTATAATATTAACTTCCAAAATTTATTTTCTATGCCGACTTAACTTATTTGTTTTTAAATTTATGTACTTAAATTAATAACAATTTGTGTTTAAAAAAAAATAAAAATGCAATCTGACTCATGCTCCAAAAATTGCTTTTATTCTTGAATAAATACCTGTGTTTCTAAAATAGTAGAACTATCACCAGATAAAATATTTTTTATTCACCAGAATATTAGCATACTTTATTTGGTTAGTTCTGGTTACTTCTGCCTAGTTTTGGTTAGTTCTAATTAGTACTGGTGGATTCTAGTTAGTTCTGGTAATGTAATTTTATTGTGTCATAAATTGCAGTTTTGGGTGATTGCACATGTATTTACAGATAATTGTTGTTAAATAGTGTGGCTCTAATAAGTTGATGACAGACCTACCATTTTATATGATAACTAAAAAGTAAATAATTTGGAGACTGTTCAAATCACACCCTATTTTTATCAGTCAATCCCAAAAAATGGTAAATAATAACTATTTCTAGCATATATTGCCGTAAAATCTATGTGCATCAACGCGACTTTTTTCCATAAAAAATAATAACAGCAAAGTAGATACTTACCTAAAAAAATTTTGACAACTTTTACAGAATACAAAATATTTTTTATAAATAATTTATGTATATTTATTGCAGCCTTTTTGATAGATTTCTACAGCATTAGCGGCAACTTCCTACGAAGTTTAGCTATTACACGACAATGGTTCAAGCTTTTAATTTTTACCATTATTTTTTCCAGTATCTTTTTTTTATCCATAATTTTTTAAACTATGTTTCTTTTATTTTCGGCTAAATTTATCAAATATTATTTAGCAGGCGCCAGCCTCCATTAAACTCTATTGTCAGAAGGACAGCCCCTCTAGCAATATTTTCTTTATGCTTTGGGTTGTTTACGTCATAGAAATAAACAATAATTGTTTTGACAGGAATTCAAGTAATTTGCTTATAGCAAAACAAGTTTTTAAACCACCCTGTTTGTTTGGAAGTATTTTATAGTCTTAAAATTTATCACAAGCTAGCATCTAATTAAACCACCATATGTATTACATTCCTAAATTCTGTCATTTAAAAAATGTTTTTTTTTAAATATCTACTTTTTGTAGACGTACTTTTATAAAATTATGCGTTCGGTATACTTCTTGCATCAAAAAATAGGTAAGAATACATCCATTTTAGATTTTATTGCGCCCTTGAAATGTGTCCCGTTTTAGAGATTTTCTCAATTTTCAGAAAAACTACACAAGCTACGACAAATTAATCTAAAACTAAATTGTTAAGTACTAAATTACCTACAAATAAGCTTTAACATTCATTTTGATACCAGTTATAGTTTTCAAAGTATGCTGCGTCAAAGTTGACTGGAAATCTGCACTTAGCAAAAATAAAACATTTAATACACAGCAAACCATAATATCCACTATCTTTTGTGCAAAGTGAGTCCATATTGTATTTATTATAATTTAAAACAAATTAGTATCGTCATTATTATCCTCTGAAGTGTTTTTGAAGCAAGTAAGGCCCTGATACTGTATGCACATGGTGGAGCGTAATCCAACTTTTACACATCCACATCTTTTTCCGCATCCTTTTATGCAGCTACATGATATCATTTTAAGTATCGACTGTGGAGCTGGTGACTTTACGGTATATACGTGGGATAAAAAGTTATTATTCTTTTCTCAGCCCCAGTTTTCTGGGTTTAATGCGTTTCCTCGACATAATTGAACTTGATAAAGAGTACGCATTAAATGCTGACGAGCTGCGGCTAAAAAAGGTGGTAGCTGTAATAATGTCACTGTATTTGTCCTCAAACCAATATATTTGTTGAAGTGGATATACCGTAACTCGTTCAATCTTTTTTCGCTTTGCTTAGCCCCATACAAGGCAAGAATAAATCGTTTTCCTGCTTTTACTACTTGCTCTTTCGTAGGTGGTATCTGGGTTATTAAAGAATACTGATGTAGTATCGCAACCAGTTATTGCATGCAGAAAGAGGATCGATTCCATGCAATTTTTAACTACATCTCCATCAATTAAGCATCAAGTGCTTTAGATCCTCTTCTTGATGGTTTCGTGACCTACTTTTAGAAAGAATATATTCTTGTTTAGTGGAGTAAGACCCAGTTAAAGTACAACAGATCTATATCTTGCCCAACCACTACGACCTTCTCGTTCCTTTCGGCTTCTTTTATTGCAGTGTGAACAATGAGCATATCTGCGTCGTCATTAGCTGTTAATGTTCTTATCCTCTCGTGGTTCAGTCGGTTGCTAAGCTGCAAAATAAATCTTTTTCTTCGTAACATTTTTGAATGTACTTAAGCAGCATAAATATCAGATGTGCCTTCTTTTGGCCAAATTAAAATTTGAATTACATAACCGCTATCTAAAACGTAAAATCGATGGTTGTCCAGTGTCGGCTCAGGGACAGCATTAAAAACGTCGTATAGGGTTGCATGACAAAAACAATCGCGTAAATCGTTTGGAAAGTGAATGGTACAGACAATCCGTTAAAATATTTGAGTTGTGTTAACTTTTATAATATCTCCATTATCAGTTGTTTTTACTGATTTGCTAGAATACGAAATCGTTTTGACGGCGTCAATGCGCTTTAATTTGACATCTCCGACTTTAGTTCCATCTTTCACATCCCTCGTATATACCACAAAGACACGAGCTCCACAATCAATACAAAATAGTATCATGTAGCTGCAAAAAGGGTGCGGAAAAAGATGTGATGTGTAAAAGTGGATTCTGTTGTTCCACCATGTGCATACAGTGTCAGGGCCTTGCTTGCTTCAACAAAACTCCAGAAGGTAATAATGAAGATACTAATTTGTTTTAAATTATAATAAATACAATATAATCGCATTTCTTGCAAAACAGAGTAAATATTATTTTTTGCTGTATATTAAATGTTTTATTTTTGCTAAGTGCAGATTTTAAGTCAACTTTGACGCAGCACACTTGGAAAACGTATTAAAATGAATGTTAGAGCTTATTTGTAGGTTATTTAGTAATTAACAATTGAGTTCTAGACTTATTTATCCTAGCTACATTAGTTTTTTTAAAAATTGAGAAAAACTGTAAAACGGCACACATTACAAGGGCGGGAGGGGGGAAGCCGCTTGCAGGGGCGGGGCGGGAGAGTCGTCCATTTTAATGTACTTATATATAGGTATCACACAGCAGTAGTGAGACAAAATTATAAATATTGCCGTTTTACCCATATATTAAAATCTTGAATGCGTATACTATAAAGTATGTTTTATTTTTAATAGTTTTGCAGGGTATCTGTTTTATTAGGATGCGGTTTTTACAGTTATACATTCTCTACTTTATTATCTTTGTTTAAAGATAAACAAAGCACCGCTTTCGTAAGATCAACGAAGTTAAACGACACCGGGCACTTTTATTAATTGGATGGGTGACCGCTAGTGAACACCGCGTGCCGAGATGAAATTACCCAAATTTTATTGAAGGTAGTTCAGAGGTAGTAGTTATTTGTATAACATTCGTGGAGGCACTACCGCATTGTCTAAAAGGTGCCGTGAAATGCAATATCTGCCTGTTTTGGTGCTTGGACAGCGTTGACGAAATGGGAAGATAAAATGGGTTAAACATCTTAAAACTCGACACTCACGGTATCTAGTTGTTGTGTTAGTAAAAAAAGTAAAAACGAAATACATTAGAGATTTTTTAACAGAATACAGTGGTGCAGTGGGTTTTTTTTTCTAAACAGTTTTGTTTTAGAAATATATTGCCAAATATTTTATTGACGGGACACCAAACAGATTTTTCTTCAGTTAAATTGCATTTTTTTTCAAATCCTATAGAACTATATAATAGTTCGCATTACTCTTTTTTGTGACTTTTAAAATTAACAATAAATTTTAAAAAATGTCATGTTCTTAGTAGATCGTAAACACAGATGCCTATAGGCAATGTTTAAAATAAATGAAAATAAATTTTAAAAAACAAAATTAATATATTAGGTCTGAAATACACAAACACATTACACGTAAGTGCACAGAAACAGCATTACATCAGCTTGTAAAGATGGCCGAATATGCTCTTAAATACAAAAAGGTACTAGTGCCCTCCTGGGTATAGAAGGAGAGTTGGACAACACGTCTGTTACATCTATTTTAAGCGCATCGAGGCGCAGAGGGATAGACGCAACAACCTGCAGGTAATGGTATGCTTAAAAGCAGATCAATATATACTTCAATTTTTAAAAAAACTCTTGTAGCTCGGGATGACTAAGGATATCCGCGTGCAGGATTCCTGTCCCCACTGCTATGAAACCTTGTCATGGACGACCTACTAAATGTCCTACAATTGGAAGGCCACCAAACACGGGATACGCAGACGATCCCGTCATTATGGCCCAAGGCAAATTTAACAACACTGTTAGGAATAAAATGCAACAGGCCCTAAACGTAATTACCACATGGACGAGAAACGAGGGACTTAACATAAGTCCTTCCAAATCAATTATAGTCGTCTTTACCAAAAGTAGAGGGCCTAGGACCTCTAAACCTAAGAGGTAAAACAATCAAGATTGCGGGTAAGGTAAAATATTTGGGTGCCACTCAAGACTCTAAACTTACCTGGAACCAAGATCTACAGAAAATAAAAAAGAAAGCGGAAATGACTCTTATGTTAATCAGACGCGCAGAGTCTTAAACCAAGCAAGGTTTATTGGTTATGCACCATGGTGGTAAGTCCTATGATAACAAACGCATCACTTGTATGGTGAACAAAGATGCGACAAAGAACTGCTGTTACAGAACTGGCCGAGGTACAGAGACTTGCTTGCTTAGCTATAACACGAATTTGTTGTACAAATTGACATTTTTTCACTTTTATGTATTACATTTGATCCTTTGGTTGCAAATAATAAATCTATTTCCATAAATCCAATTTAATTATTATAATAATTAAATATTTTGAATAAAAAAATTGCATACAAAATCAACAGATAATGTTTGTTTCCAATATCTCAGAGAGTAAAGCCTATTGAAAAATACAAAAAGGATTCCAACTGACTTATTCGTATAATATCTTTTCTTCAATGACACCTACACAATACCTATGATTTACACTGATAGCGATGTTTTTTTTTTCATAATATACTAAAAGAACACAAATTTTAAAAGATATTAAATAACATAAATAAGACAACGCTTTTATGTGACGTTATAAAAAGATGATATATATTTTATATTTTTGTCTTTATGTGCTTGGGTCACGTTTAATAAGCTTAGTAATATTTTTTTTGCTTTCTTTTGTCGAGTTTTGTTAAAAATGTAGTTTTCCAAAATAAGACCCTTTTTAAATACCTAAACCGTTACTTGGGAAGAAACAAACAAAAAAAGGCGGCATGAAAATGAAAATATATATGCAAGTAAATAATTTTAAAAGTTTAGCATTTTTTGAATAATCCACATAATATAAAAAAATAGGTGTTTTTCTATGTAATCATAAAGAAGTTCTTTTAAAAAATACACTGGTTTCTAATTGATTTTTGTATTGTTTTAGTCCAAACTGAATACAAATTTACTGGAGTATTATTTATTTAAAGCATGTTATGATTAATTTAAGTGGCCCTTAGTATAGGTAAAAGTATGCACATTTTAAATTACCAAAGAAATATTTACAATTTTTTTTATGGCATTAAAGTACTTAAATTCTTTATAAATGATAATCTTAAGCTAATCCAATCTTACTAAATAAACTTATCTTTATTTTATTTTTTTTTGTTTTTATTTATTATAGTAAAAATTTTTATATTAGAAAACAAAACCCTAAAAATATTTTTTTACACATTTTTAGGAATGCACACTTTTTTCGCAAAATAGTAATTTATTTAACCTGCATATATAGTCTGGGAGGCCACCGCAAAAAACCAAGCCTATAAGGGAACCGCAACATTTTTTTTATATTACTATAAACAATATTTAATTCAAAGCCGCACTGCTTCCTCAGATCAGCGGGATCAGATTCTTTTTTTTACCTTAAAAAATATTGTTTTTTTAAACATAACTCGAAAACTACTGACTTAGGGAAAAATGGTATATAATCAAAATTATTGGTCTAATAAAACTACGTCAGTTATTTTTTTTATAAATTTTTTGGTGGCCCTTTTAGTTTTTGAGATATTAACGATTTAAATTTAAAATAAAAACTCAATAAAAATAGTTATATACACATTTTTAATAAAATAAGTAATAAAAATGATTTTGGTAAATAAAAATCTCGCTAATAACAATATTTTATTGGTACAAGTAAATATACCAGCTCCGATCCATAAAAAAAATAATTCAAAATGTTGTATTTATTGAATGAAACAAACTAATACAAATGTGCCTCGAGGCAATGGGGGACAACCTACTGACACGGATATTATTATTATTATTATTTTGGTCCAATAACTGTACCCCTACCTATTTACTTGAAACTTTAACAAAAATAAAATTTAAATTTTATTTAATTGAAAAAAAAATAATAAGTGCCTTCTCTATCTGGGTATTATATACCTGGCGGGACGATTAATATTTCTCGATCTTCTATGCTTTTATGTGTATAGCTCATTGTTTAAATATTTTTATTATCGATTAAAATAATAATAATATTAATAATTTATAAAGACAGTTACTCGTTCAGAATAATCTTGAAAAAATTTTAATGATATTTTTAACATGAAAAAAATGTATACTTTTTTTTCAGTTGAATTAATGTTTCAACTTTAATTTAATTATATCTTAAAGTAGTAAATAAATAGGTAGATACCATAATTTAAATAAAAATGGCTTAAGGCCTAGAAGAAGTAGGTAGCTTAATAAGAAAAATGTTTCAAAAGATTAATAGCAAAAAAACTATATAAAAAAATGTTAAAATGATGATTAAAATTTTCTTAAGATCATTTTGAACGAGCAACTGTCTTTAAAAAATTATTGATATTAATCTTTAAATCGATAATAAAATTATTGAAACGATGATCTGTACACATAGTAGCATAGGAGATTGAGAAATTTTAAGCGTCCTGTCAGATATATAACACCCAGATAAAGGAGGCATTTTTTTCAATTAAATAAAGATTAAATTTTATTTTAGTTAAAGTTTTAAGTACATTGGAATGGGTACAGTTATTGGACCAAAAGAAAAAATTAAATAAAATATTTGTGCCACCAAGTTATCCCCCATTGCCTCGAGACACATGTGTATTGGTTGGTTGTTTCATTTAATGAATAAAGCATTTTGAATTAATTTTTAAATGGATCGGTGCTGGTATACTCACTCGTACCAGAAAAAATATTGTTATAAGCAAAATAATTAAGGGCAAAAATCACTTTTTTGCTTATATCACCTTTAATACCCATTTTAATAAAACTTTGTATATAACCGTTTTTATAGAACTTACTAAAGGGCGTATTTTTTATTTATTACATTTTTTCGAAACCCTTTGAGTTTTAAGATATTTGCGTTTTTATTTTAAATATAAATCGTCAATATCTCAAAAACTAAAAGGGCTACAAAAAATGTATAAAAATAATTTTATTAGACCATCAATTTTGATTACAGTGAAAGCTCTTTTAACGGGCAGCTCCAATAAGCGACCATCTTCCTTAAGCGGACAAATTTTTTAAACCGATTTTAGCATGGAAAGTACACTCCAATAGGCGGGCACTCTAATAAACGGACGCGGGCAGCAGTTTTTGCACATAGGACGAAATAATATCTCCTATAAGCGATCGCGAAGCTCTAATAACCGAGCAAATGAAATTAACCATTACTTTAATATGGCCATTCGGTGATTCCCCGCGAGGTTTTGGGGGATTTACAGTATTACATGATCACAAGTTGTGTTAGAGGTTAAAGTTTAGAGTTAGCAGTTTAGCAGTTAGTCTTGTTGTTTGTGTTTTAGTGTGCACTTTTAATGTATAATAATATGCCTCCGAAAAAGCGAATGTTGACGCTAAAGGAAAAGATGGAAATTGTGAATGTTATTGATAAGGAAAAATTATCAAGTCGGGCTATAGCATTGCAATTTAATATAGGAAAGACACAAGCGACGTCGATTGCAAAAAATAAGGAGGATATCCAACCTTTGTGGCAGTCTGGAGTAAATGAACAACAAAAAAGAAGTTTTTGTAGGATTGAAGGCTTAAACATCGATAAGGCATGTTTTAAGTGGTTTATTACTGCAAGAAATCAAAGAATACCCATATCTGGGGCGCTTGTAAAAGAAACAGCAAAGGAAACTGCACAAAAATATGGTTATCAAAAGTTTACTGCATCTGATGGGTGGCTTCAAAAGTGGCGTAAAAAAACAATGTTAGTTTTAAATGCATTTCTGGTGAAGCGGCTGACGTAAATCAAGAGACAGTCAATGCATTTATAGAGAAACTTCCTTCATTGCTTTTGGGATACCAATCTGAAGACATTTACAATGCCGACGAAAGCGCCTATATTTTCGTGCGCTTCCGGATAAGACACTGGCTTTAAAGTCTGAAAAGTGTTCGGGGGAAAATTATCGAAAGAAAGACTAACCATATTATTCTGTGCAAGCATGACTGGACAAAAAGAAAAACTGTTAGTGCACGCCCTCGAGCATTGAAAAATGTAAACATTAAGGATTTACCTGTTATGTGGAAGTCAAATAAAAAAGCCTGGATGACACGCGAAATAATGGGTGAGTGGTTAGCTGAGTTGGATCGAAAAATGGGTATTAAACATAGAAAAATTCTGTTATTTTTAGACAATGCTGCATCTCATCCTCGACACTTACATCTAAAAAATGTTAAAATTATCTTTTTGCCTCCAAACACAACTTGCATATGCAAGAAACTAGATCAGGGCATCATTCAAAATTTTAAGTTTTAGTATCGTAATCAGATTTAAAAACATATTTTATCAAATAAAGATGGTGTTAAATCATCCTCCGAATTATCAAAAAAATTAAGGTTTTGGAGGCATTGTACTTTATAAAAACGGCATGGCAGAATGTTAATTCGACAACAATACAAAATTGTTTCCGAAAAGCTGGGTTCAGAAAAGCTGGGCAATGACTTGCCATTATCTGTTTTCGCAACGATGGTCCGAGCTGTGGAAGAGTTGTAAATTACCGACGATCAAAATTTAGATGAATTTGTTAGCATTGACCAAAACACTCCAACTGAAGAAGATACTGAGCTTGAAAATTTAGTCGTACAACTGGGTGGTGAATCTAATCAAGAAAATGAGACGGATGACGAAATTGAGGAGATTTAAGAAAAGGAAAATAAAGTAAAAAGCTATGATGAAGCCTTAATTTATGTAAAGAACTGAAAAAGTTCTCAAAAGATGACTATGCTGCCTTTGAACAAATTAAAAATCTGGAATGTCATTTTCAGAAGTGTCGTGATGATGCAAAGCAAAAAAACTTAAGCAGGCGACTATTCTAACATTTTTTCAAACTGTTTCTAAATAAGTTTTCTGTCCTTTTGTTGTTATTTGAAAAAATTTGTTTTCGCATGGCATCAATAAATATTTCATTATACATATATGTATGTAATCATAAATTATAATTTTATGTACAATGTGTACATACATGTCTTATAATAAGACTTAATTTAATATATGTACATATAATTATCATATTATACTTTATATTTTCATATAAAATTAAAACTGTACAATTCCTTTATTTGTTAGTTTTCTTTTAAGCGGGCACCTGCAATAAGCGGCAAAAAAGCTGGAACCATAGCTGCCCGCTTATGAGAGCGTTCACTGTATATACTTTTTTTTTCTAAAATCAATACTTTTCGAGTATATTAAAAAACCGATTTTCTCGTTTTTTTTAGGTAAAAAGGGCCATTGAAACCTGCTGAGCTAAGGCAGCAGTGCGGCTTTGAATTGACTATAGTTCATAGTAATATAAAAAAATGTTTCATGCGGTTCTCTTATAGGCTTGGTTTTTTACGGTGGCCTCCCGGACCAATATGACACTAGTTTTAAAGATTAAAGAAAAGGTATAATTTTTAATTTGCTTAAATTTACTTAAACAGAAATTATTTTAATGCAAAAATAATTAAATATATTATATTAACTCAAATGAAACTTAATGGGCGACACCGCCGAATGGGGTAACACCTGCCTTTTCCCAAAGCCGTGAAACTGAGAAAAGTTATACTGTGTTCGAAAGTACAAAAGATAAAAAAGCATAATCGGCTTTTTCTGGACCGCTGTTCAAGCTGCTGCAGCTGGGGTTGATTTTAAGGGAGTGGCAGGCATTTATTTAAGTTACCCTTCGAATAATCGAATTTTAACTTTGCGAGGAAATTTCTTTTCAAAGAAATACTGCGTTAGACTTGGAGTAACTTAATACTTATACTTCTCGAGGAAATACAATAAAGTTTTGTTTATCGTTTTATGATATTGCTAAAAAAAGTGATGTTAAAAATGTAATGCGAAAAGTTAAATAAAAAGTACTGTTGGTTGAAAAACAACGTTATTATCCCAAAAGTTTTATTTGCTAATGTTTGCTATAATCCATTTCATAAAACCATTTTTTTGATACCTTTAAGTAAAAAAAATATATATACAGGATATTTTATGATAAAAGGCTCTAAAAAAAAGACGTGATCGGATAATTTAACTTTGAAGACAAGGGTGTTTTGTCATGCTCCATATATTTTTAAGTAGTAGTTATAGTTTATATTGGTTTGATAATTAAATCTGGTAATAATACTTTGCAATAATATCGCTTTGTGAGGGTTTTCGTAAGAATACGTAAAATACTTATATTTATATCAAAGTATTAGTTTTTGTTGTGGGTTCTTGGAAGTCCAAATGGGGCCGTATATCTATTTATAAACGGCAAATCTACAAAAATGCATTTAGTCATTAATAGAAAGAGTTGCTTTTTTAATATTTTGTATTTTAAGTTTTTATAGGTTTGTAATTTTATTTTATTTTATCTTTGTCTAAATGTTATAAGCTTTAATAGGTTCAAATTCTCGATTTTTAAACATCTATGTTTTTTTCGCGAATATCTGATTTGTTTTTACTATAATTATTATCAAAAATTTAATAAATATTATTTCTATTATAACAACAAAAATATTTTTATTTGATTAAAAGATTAAGCTTAATCAATTTTAGGATATTGTTTAAAAAAATACCTTAACTGTAATACCAACCCTTAAGTTTCTGTTCGTTTTATTAAGTTTAATAGTACATTTTAAAGAATTGGTTTAAATAGAAATAATAAAAGTTATATTAAATTTTCGTTTTCTATTTCTGTAGAGATATTTACTCACTTCCTTTGTGATAAACTTATTATAGAGTGTGGGCATAAAAACGACCATGCACACTTCAAATGAGTTTTTGGCGACCGGTGAAAATTAACCCAATTTCAATATGTTATTGAGGACCTTAAAAAAATATATTATTGCACCAAAACTCTAAAATTACAGTGTGAACCGCTAAAGCTAGGTAGAATTTGCGCTTGCTTATTTAAAAAATAATAGTTTACTGTATTTAAATAGTGGATAATACTAAAACTTTTTATATTTACTGTGAATATTAACTTATTTTACTTATAAAGTGCTATTGGGTAAAATAAATATACAGGGTAAATTAGAAAATCAATCGTTTAACGCCATATGATATTGAAAGGTATCGTAAATAAGTAATATTACTGATAGAAAATACCAAATTAAGCCAAAATAACTGTACACATGTGGGGATCTTAGTTAATATTTTAACCGCAGATTATACAGGGTACCGCAAGAAAAATTAAATTATACCTATTTTAAAAGTACTCTTAACTTGATAAATAGAAATGAATTTAAGCAATTGAAGGCCTTGGTGCAAGAACCGGGCAAGTCCATTTTATACCGATTTTGAGTTATTGTATAGAATTTGATGTTGCGCATCTTTTGGTGCAAGAATTAGGCAACCCCGACAACGTCCTAGTTAGTTAGAACAGAAAAGGATTTATCTGATAAGCCGTTACGGTGCAAGAATCGGGCAACTCCAGGAGTTACCCGATTTTAGCACCGAAATGTACGCCTGTAGTGGGGATGTCGAAGTCGCCATAACAGAATGCCAAAAGAAATATTACCAAACATAGCAAATCATATAAATAACTTCCCAAAAAGAAGTTCTTATTATAGTCGAGACACAAATGATCGCAAGTTTTTTGCCTGCAGATCTAAATATCTCCAAGATGCATAGGCTGTATTTGGCGAATTATGAAAATGAAGTTTTCCAGGGGGAAAAAGCTAATCTAAAAGTTACTTACGACTTCTACAATCGCAGTTTTGTATTAAACTATAACATTAGTTTTGGAATGCCAAGGTCCGACACATGTCACACTTGTGACAGGTTGTAAAATCTTATGCTTACCGAGTTAGATACTAAAAATAAAAAAGCACTTCAGACTGAAAAAGATCTTCATATTCGTAAATCCAAAATATTTTACAAGAAATTAAGAAGTTACGACTCTCAGTAAAGAAGATAAGACCACGACAGTATTATGCTTTGACTTCCAGCAGAATTTGCCACTACCCCATGTACCAGCAGGAGACGTGTTTTATAAAAGACAACTTTAGGAATACAATTTTTGCATTTATTCAGGCAAAATGGGTACCTCAAGCTTTTACATGTATGATGAGCATACCGCTAAGAAAGAAAGTAATGAAGTCATTTCCTTCCTTCATCATTATATACAAACATATTTGCCTGTATCAGTAAACAAGCTCTACCTTTTTCGGACAATGCGTTTGCACAAAACAAAAACTAAACTTTAATGAATTATTTATTTACTATGGTAAACAAAAATGAAAGAATAAATGAAATATATCACCAATATCCGGAACCAGGACACAGTTTTCTACCGTGCGATAGGTCATTTGGACTTATAGAAAAAATAAAAGGAGGAAGGAAAGAATATACCTACCGTCGGAATGAATAAAGTTAGTACAATAAACTTCAAAAAAATTAGGGTAGTCACTGTAAACTAAGACAGGATACCAAACTTTTCGGACCATTTTAAACAACTTATTAAATCAGCCCCTAAAGGACCAAAAAAGACAAAGTTTGCGATATCAACTTATAGGTTAATTAAGTACACCAAGAATAACAAGTTTATTGAATGTTTTGTAAGTTTGGGTTTTGAAAATTTTACAAAATTTCTTATTAACGAAAAAGGAGATATCCCATGCTTAATGCCGAATAATGAAGCATACTTGGGATATAAACCCTAAAAAAATAAAGAATCTGAAAAATCTGGTACAAAAAAATTTACCCTTTAATAATCAAGGATATTATAACCGCAAACATTACTTCCTATGTTTAATATATTATTTGTTTACAATAATTTTAGTTACATATTTGATTTTCTATAAAAAAAATGCAAAATGATTACAAGTGTTTTCAGTCTATTTTTCAAATTTGGGCTTTTCGGGGTAAAAAACAGCAACTCCATTTTTTTTAAACTTCTTTTTTAGCTTCTACAATGTGAATAAAAAGCAATATATAGGTAAGTACACACTATGTTACTCTCACAATCATTAAATGTATGTGGTGATTTACACAATCAAAATTAAAATGATTATTATTTTTTTAAACTTATAGAAAAATTTTTGATTGAAGAACAAATATTGATTTTTTAATATAACTTAAAAAGTATTGAATTTATATAAAAGAAGTCATATAACTTAAATTAAAGATCTTGTAAGAAAACCTAATTTTTGGTAAATAAATTTCGTATAGCTTTAATAGTTTTTGGGATACTAAAATCTAAAACAAAATTTATAATAATTTAAAACTAAGGAAAATAAAAAAATAATAATGCAACAAAAATAAAGCTTATAACACCTCATAAGTTAAACTTTACTATTTAAATACAGGCAATACTTAGCAAACCATTATTCTCTAAATAAGCAAGACACAAATTATACCTAGCTCTAGCGGCTCACCCTATAGGTTTAGAGTTTTGGTGCAATGATAAAAATTGTTCCTTTTCAGGGCCCTTATAACCATTAAAATTTGGGTTACTTTCACCTGTCGCCAAAAAATCATTTAAAGTGTGCATCGTTTTTCGGACTACCCTTAATACTTAAATTATCTTTAACTTTTTTTTTAATCTGGGCTATTTGGCCTTACATACTATGTGTTTTGGCCACTATAACTTTTTAAAAAACCAATTAATTTTTTTTTTCGTCCACAATTTGACGTAATTCGTTTGTCCAAGTCTTTTCAAAATGGCGTCCATTTAAAAGTAAATAAATATCCCTATTTAACTGAAAGTGAATGACAATTTATTTTTGTAATTGAAAAAAGCAATAAAAAACCTTTTTTGCATCTTGTGGGATATTATTTAAGGTGAAATTTGTTTATTTCTGTTCTTATGCTGCCACCTCAGAACCCAGCTCTTCAACATCTTTTGGATAAATTAATCAGGTCCTTAAAATTGACAATAAGGAATTGTCTTGTATGTCATTTTTTGTCGTTATTACTGGTTTGGTTTTCTTAATAAAAATGAATAGAGAATAATTAGTCATTTAGTCTTAATTAAATAGAAATATTTCTTTCCTTTTTAATATACCGTATAAAAGTCACATGTTGCCATTTAAAATGTCAATGACATTATAACTTTAATAGCTGTCAATAGATCAAATATTAATCATTTAGAAGTTAAAGATGGCCCAATTATTAGGGTAGTCCAGACTTTATGCTCACAAAGCCACGGAGAGTATGGACTACTACATGTGTATATAAATTATTTTGTTAAAACAATGCAAAAAAGACTAGTCTGAATAAAATATTAGTAAACAGTAGATATAAAATAAAAACAAATATTTTTTTTTGTTTACGCCCTTTATAGTGTAGACTCTAATGCAGAATATATTAATGAGAGTATAAACACTAGACTAAAAGAACAGACAGCATTAATAATAAAAAGTTAAAAATCAAAGATATTTTAACTTATTGAGTAAAATATATATTCTTTACACTGTTAAATAGTGTCAAATTACCTAAATTTAAAAAATCCTTAACCAGGAGCAGAACTGTTATCAATAATGACCAAATAAATATACACTCTAATTGTAAATAAATATATTACTACAAGTGGACTTTTGAAAAAACTCGTAATAATAATTTATAAAAAAAAATAATTGGTAAAAACATTTTTTAAATGATCATATTTTGCCCTTTTAAGTTTTGGTATCGTTATAAACGTATTTACTTAATTGTCTTAGTTTTTAATAACGAAGCTCAGTGCTCTAATAGCCATAGATGCAACTTTAAGGTGTACTGGACACTTTTTTCCTACTATGTATAAAAATGTGACCAATGAACGAATAAAAGTATTAAATAATCCTAAAATTTGCCATAAGACGCAATGCTGATAGACTGTACCAGAAATATCTATATTGCCACCCTAAAATTATGAAACAAGGTCACTAAAATTTAAAGTTAAAATAGGACAGTCGCACAGTAATATATCATTACATTTGTTGTGTTATTGATGTTACGTTGCAAAATTCAACGTAGCAAAATTATTTGTATATATGCATTATTTTATGTATAAATACCTTTGTATGTAAATACCCTAAAATAAGGGGAGCAGTTGTAGCCCATCATTTTGTTTTTCTTTTGCTTAAAACTGTGTGTTGTATAGAGCGCAAGGGATAGTTTAAAATGTTTCCACTTTTATTTACATTTTTAACGGTTTTATTGATTTTATTTTCCCTCAGAGGTTAATGACCTGTTATTGATTGCCTTTTGTGTTTACCTAGATTAACGTGAATTTCTTTTTTTTATTGAGCTAAATTTTTATGCTTTTGTTTATTATTTTTGGAGGTTAATGTTTTGACGTTTGAAATAGATCAGAAGTAAATAACGAACAACTGTTTATTTTTGCCAGTCTATGGCAACGAACCAGCTAATGGGTCGTGTGTGAGTTGGTAGAATTGTAGCAAGAAGGGGGTTGGTGCCGCCAAGGTCAACCTTGACAGAAAACACTCCTGGTGGAAAAATTAACTTGGGGAAGTTCTCTCTCTCTTGCTGACCACTAACGAGACAGCCCACGTGAAGGCAATGTTCTAAAAGTTAATTTTCAAGTCTTAAGTTTAAGAAAATTTTTGTATATTAATGATATTACATTAACTCAAGAGAATGCCATGTCGATAGTCTAGCCTTAGATTTGAACTGAAATTTTTATTAAAAACACCTGCTAATCATTTGAATAGCTTGATGTTACTTAATACCTTCTCTGTCTGAGTTAACGGTCATTAGCACTTTATTTTCTCGGTACCTTCACTAAAATCTAAGACTGGAATTTGGACATAAGTATAAACATGTGCACTTTTAAAGCTTTAAAGGTTATCGAAAGAACATTTAGTATTATGGTATACCTTAGGGGTATGTAGTCACTTACTTTTAACATGGTTGTAGTAGGGATCAGATTGGTAGGAACAGTTGGTACTTATGAGTTGTAATCATATACATGAGTACGAGTGTTGTATATCAATCTGTGGTAGGAGGTACAAGATTTATTGCTAATCATTTGGTAATAATCTTATACGGTTTAATTATAAATATTAAATTTGATAATTGATTAATAAGATGGATTTACTGACATTGGTTTTTGTTTAACCCTTGACCGGATATATTTTTTGTTTAAGCCTTAGTGCTCTCAGATATTTTGCTGTAACTTCCATAAGTAATTCTGCTTTATTTTATTATTATTTTTTTAAATTTGTAAGTGCCTATGAAAAAGTTTTAAATGCAACTTATGGCTTTACGTATAAGTGGGTAACATACTAGAAGGTGACTTTGTTATATATAGGGTTATATTGTTGACAGTTTATTAATTGTCCAGCTTTTGGTTTAGTATTTTGTATACAAGTCAAATTTAGTTTAACATTGTCATATATTTTTCAGTAATTTAAAATGTCTTATTAAATTTTGGTTTAAAAGGCGCATCCACCAATTTGGTAGGAATTTGTTACAATTATTTTATTATTTTTTTGTAATAAACCATTAACTAGTATATTTATATTTTGACTTTTATTGACAATACCCCCTTTCAAGAATGCACTCGCCTTTGTGTAGAACCTCGTGCGACTGTAAGTATTTATTGTAAACCGTATTCTCATGAATGTATAAGTTAATTATTATTTTGTTATTTCTGAGGTAGCCGAGCACTTTCAATAGATAATTATTTATTTTACTTTTATTTGGTAAATATTTTGTCTTAAGTAATTTATCAGTTAATATTATTTCTGCCCAAGTGGGGCGTTTATAAAAATTGCTGTATTAAATTAGCGTTATAAAATTTCTCGTAATACTGATGAACCCCACAGTTTGTAAAAAGTTTTGTAAAAAAAAAACAATTAAATAGTAATTAAAAAGCTGTTATTGTTTTAAAAATGTGTAATAATCAGTGGGGTTTGTCGGTAATACAAAAAATGTTGTAATAATACAAAACTATGAGAATGTCCTATTTTTACACTTTACACTTTAGTCACCTTGCGCATTTATTTTTACGTAGTAATAAAAATATTTTTTGTACAGCCTATTACCATTACATCCAATGGCAAGTTTCAATATTATTCAATATTTTGGTCCATGAGTGGCCTTTCTATAAACATTTTGTCATGTTTTTTGGCCCGTTTAATCTTTTATGTTTCAAAATATTGTTTTGCAGAGCTGTCGGTAATAAATAGGTCGTAAAAAAGATGTGGATTTCAACAGCAAAGCTAATAAAATTCAGTTGACATGCATTTATAAAATGTTGTTTTTCAAAAAAGTATAAGGCTTAAAGACAACTAACAATGTTTTTGATTTAGTTAGACTGTTTTTATGCACTTTTTTTGCTTTAGTTCAATTTATTTTATCATTTTCAGTTTAATTTTATTGTAAACTGTTTTATAGTTACTTTATTAAAATTTAATAGAACAGCGCATTTTTGGTAAACAATGTATACCTTATTTATTACAATAAATCCATTTGTTGTAAAAATATATTTTAGGTTTCTGTCATGAAAATAGTAAATGAAATACGTGCAAAACAATTTATGTAACGTTTAACTTTTTTATTTTTTTGCCTAGAAATTAAATGCAACTTAACCTAGTCTAATATTACTATAACAAAAAGTTAAATGTTCTTTTCTCTCTTTGATATATTTTCTATACCCCCCATCCATATACCGGGTGGTGCATCGCCAGACTGGCCATGGGAAATCCCAATTTTTGATAGATTGAAATATTGGCTCCCCTATTGAATTTACAACAAAATTGTATTAGACTATATTGAAGACGTTGATAAGATTAGTTCACATTCTAAATTTTTTTTTCTGATAAGGCAATTAAAAGTTATTAAAAAAAACTATTTGTAAAATCGTTGCATACCTGCTACATACCTTAATGAATTCACCAGTAATAAATAAAATGTCTTGTCAACTTTTTAATTGACGTTTTACTTTATATTAGTTATTTCAACTATTTTATGAAATTTAATTTTTAATCGTTTTTGTTTAAAATAAAAGGCCCGTAGTATTTAATTTAACCGCTTTATTTTTTTTCCACCTTTTTACGGTTGATTTGCCACGTTGTTTTAATTATTAATACTAATGGTTTATCATACTCACTGTAATAAAGAATAAAATAGTATTTGTTAAATTTTGATTGTGAGAATTAAGTGTAGTTTTTTATTAGGAAACAAAATTTTAGAAAATAAAAAACATATATAATATAAAGGTATTACTTTTGTAAATGGAAAATTTACAAAAAAATTAAGGTTTTTAAAAATTTCACAAAATTAGTAAAACAAAATAACTTTAATAAAATCCCTGAACAACAAATACAAGTTATAATTTTAAACAAGTAAGAATTTAGTACAATATGCTATTTACTGCATAATTATAACTTAAATTATTGTTAACGTAGTATACACATACGTATAAAATAAAATAAGGTATGCGTGGTTGAACCCGTTACTATTTTTTTCAATATCTCTTAAACTTAGGTTAAACACGTATTACTAAAATTTTATTTAAATGAAAGGGATGTTTTCCTCTTGTTGAAAAATTTAACATCCTTGATATAAATAATAAAATAATGTTTTACCAACCGAACCGTGTGCCTTAAAAAAATACATATGTTTTTTTTTATCCTGGGACGGTCTACTAGGCTTAAAGCCTTAATATTAACGTAAACTTAGTATCTTATTTCTTTATATATAATAATAATAATACAGGGTGTCCCGAAATTAGTGAGCAATATTTCTAGGCTGTATTCTAGACCGCAAAATAAGACAAAAATTTCATATGAACATGCCCCAAAAAATGCTTTCTAAAGAGTCTAAAGGCCCCCGAATAGGGCACCTCAAAAAGCGTTTTTCTGTTATATATCTGCAACCGTTTAAGGTAGACGTATGATTTTTGGTAAGTTTAAAGATTTTATAATGTTCCGTGTATTTCTTTATCCAATTTTCAAAAAATTTGCCCGTGATGTCACATACAGGTGGGTGCTGAGTAAATTATGCCCTATATTTTTTGTTTGGATGGTTTTTTAATTACTCATTTTAAAATATGAAACTGGGTTAATTTTTACACAAAAAAGGCATTCTTAGTCCATCTCTGTATCTTAACCCGTTTTCGAGTAGAATCGTTTCAAAAAATCACATTCATAAGACGTAAATTAATAGAAAGAATCACTAAAGTTAAATCTGTCAATATGGGCCATGGATTAAAATTCATATTTTTTTCGTTTGACATTTTCTTCGTCAAATATTGTCTGCTGCTGTGATTGTTGTAATATCAGAATTAATACATAAGAAAATGCAAAATTTTTTAAACCAAGACCTCGCTAATATCCATTTTGTGTATGGCTATTGTAATGGAAGTTCCTTTGCTGCGGTACAGGAATATTGAAGACGTTTTCCGCACCGTAGAACTCCTGGGCGCAAAGTATTTGAAAGAGTTCATAGAAATTTGGTAGAAAATGGTTCGTTTGAGCGCCTTTGTGGGCAAGGATGGCCCAGTGGGGATTATGATTTAGAAAATGCACTTCAGCAAATAGAAGATAACCCTCAAGTCGGAATCAGACCATTGGCTAGAGACGTCAACATACCTAAATCAATTGTAATGCGTATTGTAAGTACCATAGTTACCCATAATTATATTGAATATTTACTTATTTTAGCTGGAAAAAATAGCTCAAATGCAAGGTCTTCACCCATATCTTACCAGAGGGTTCAAGAGTTGATGCCTAAAGATTTCCCACCCAAGATAGAGTTCTGTCGATGGATTTTGGGACATGAAAATTTTTTACCAAGAATTTTTTGGTCTGATGAGGCCACATTTTTTAGGGATTGTGTTGATGTTTAATATACATAACACCCACTTTTGGGCCGACGAAAATCCGAGAGCAGTGCGAAGAACTAATTTTCAATATAGGTTCTCCGTAAATGTGTGGGCGGGAATAAATTGAAAATGAATTGGTCGGTCCAATTGAAATGCCCAATAACTTAAACAATAAGAGATTTTAAGACTTTCTTCAAAATCAGTTGGCAGGATTATTGGAGGATGTTCCCTTGAGGACCAGGATGGAATGTATTTCCAACACGACGGCGCCCCTGCTCATTTCGGGTGGCCTGTTCGTAACTGGTTGGATGAGAATTATCCTGAAAGGTGGATAGGCAGAGGTGGACCAGTGTCCTGGCCAGCGATCGCCGGACTTAAATCCACTCGAATATTATTTTTGGGGTCATATGTGCATCATAGTTTATGCAACTGAGGTCGATACGCGTGAGGACCTACTGCAGGGAATTATTCAAGCTGGAAATAAAATAAGAAGAAATCGATTCTTCGGCAACTCAAAGCATTTGCCGTAGAGCTACACTTTGTGTAAGAGAAAACGGAGGCCTATTTGAGCACCTTCTCAAAGAGTATTTACTTCTATTTTTTGTTTTAATTTTATTCTGCCAAAATATTTTTGTCTCGGTACTGCTCTGTAATGAATTAATTTTTATAATTATTTGTTTTCAATTTATTTCGTGTTTTAAAAGGCATGAAACCTTTTTGTCTGCATAATTATTTATTTCTATCAATACACTTCGTATAAAAGTAATTTTTTTAAAATGATTTTTCTCGAAAACGGGTTAAGATAGAGACATTGACTAGGAGTACCTTTTTTGTGTAAAAATTAACCATGTTTTATAATTTTATATTAATAATAAAAAAAACATCCAAACAAAAAATATGGGGCATAATTTACCCAGCACCCACCCTGTATGTGACGCCCCTGACAAAATTTCTGAAATTTGGAAAAAGAAATACACATAAAATCTTGAAACTTACAAAATTTAATAAGTCTACCTCAGACGGTTGCAGATATATAACAGGAAAACCCTTTTTGGGGCGCCCCTTTCAGGGGGCTGTAGCCTCCTTAGGACGCATTTTTCGAGGCATACTTCTATGAACTTTTCGTCCTATTTTGCGGTCTAGAATACACTCTGAAAATATTTTCCAATTCCGGGACACCCTGTATAAGATATAATTAAATATTATTTTAAAATGTTTTTAGCCACAAAAACGCTTCAATATCAGCCTAATAATTTTAAATGGTGCATAAACAACCCCAAAACAAAATTTAATTGCAAAATAACATTCAAATATAGTGTTAATAAAGTATGCAAAATTTAAATTTAAACCTACATTTAGTTCTGGTTATCTTTTTCTGCTTTATTTTAACATTGTTATAGATTATTAATGAATGGTTTCCAATAAGCTTTTAGATTTTAATTAAAGAATAAATGTAGATTACATATTTAAAAAAATATACAGTGCCTTTCAAAAGTCCTCAAAACGGGCTAGTATTTCCTAAAGGTAATAAGGAAAAATGTTAAAAATGACTTCATAGTGCTTTAGGATACGCAGAATTTGATGATAATATGAGGCAAATTCGTTTTTTAAAATGCAAAACTCTATTTATTTTAATTGCTGTGAGTCTAGCATCCCGATATTACTAAGGCACCTCAATTTCAGGACTGTATTTTATGTAGTTTTTAGAATGTAACAGTTGCATATTTATTTAAACATTTATTACTGCTTCGTGTTTCGTAAACGGCAGCTAGGAAAAAAGGAAAAATTTACTACATAGTAGTTTTATGATATGATCCATTTGATAATAATATCTGCAATGTTGCCAGTGTACACTTTTTAGGATAAAGTAGGCAAATTGTTTTTTTTTTCAAATACAAATCCCAACATACTTGTTAGCAGTGAATTGTGCTTGTTTACGTTACCAAAACCTTTAAATATTAGAACTTTGTTTTATGTAGTTTCTCAAATATGGCCACTTAAAAATTTGGGAGCACCTATTATTGGTCCTGTTTTATTAAAGGCAGCTTAAATGGCCAAAATATTTAGAATTATCGGTACATTAGATTTTTACTTAGATTACGAAATTTAAATGACAATCCAAAGAAATATGGTTTTAACAGGATGGGGCACATATCATTTCCGAAAGGTGCGTACATTAATAAAAACTTCCAAGCAGGTAAATTGAAAAGCATGAATTGTCCAGCCCGATCTCGCTACTTGACACCTTTAGACTTTCTTTTGGAGATATTTAAAAAATTAAATTTATGTGAAGCAATCGCTTAATTTTTTTAATAAAAATGTAGAGTCTTCATATTTTAATGACTTCTTAAAATTAAATTCAAAAATTTAAAGGTTTTTAGTAATAGCGATGCTTTGAATTTATTGCATTAAAAATACACTGGGCTTTGTATTTGTAAAAATGAAGTTGACTACCTTATCTCAAAAAGTATACACCTGGCAACATTGCAGATTATATTATTAAATGAAGCGTATTCTAAAATCACTATATAGTAATTTTTACATATTTCCTTATTGCCATTTACGAAGTACAAGACCGTTACGGTACTACTGAAAAACACTGTATAATTCACATTCTAAATAGAAATATTTTGTATATTACTATTACAAAAGACATCAAGTTTAAATCAATTTTAAGAAACAAAGATGCCAGTGGCCCGACAATGGCGTAAAACTTATGTCCTTTTCTTTATGTGTAAATGTCGGTAATTTTTCACACCCAATAAAAACTTAACGATTTTTGTTAAAAAATAAGATTACTTTTAAATATTTTTATTAATGAGTTTATGTCTAGGGATTGGCTGTAGAGAAAAAAACCAAAAGCCCAAATAATAATAAAAACAATATTATTAATAATAATAATAATAGAGAAGGCGGGTACATAAACGATTTAGAAGCTGACTAGCTTGCGATAGCGCGTTACTCCGCCTTCTACAAAACAACGAGAATTATCGATATTTAGGAATCAACCAAAACCGAACTCAAGATGTTAGAGCTGTGAAGACCGAGCTCAAAAGCAATTACAGGCGACGTTTACGGAGAATTTGGGAATTCGAATTATCTGGAATAAATAAGGTCCTTGCTACTAACATGCTAGCAGTTCCTGTTAAGTGGACGCAAGAAGAAGTGCGCGAGCTGGACATCAGCACACGAAAAATGATGCATCTTTACCGTAGCATCCATCCGCGCTTATCAACATCCCGTATTTACCTCCCACGCCACCAGGGAGGTCGTGGCCTTTTAAGCACGATCGGCTGGTTTTGAGTCTTGCTTGTCAAGTTGCCAATAGTACTTATTCACTGATGCAACTAGTAAGAGCATACGAAATGGCTAATATTGGAGCATTTCTATTCAAGGGAGCGGAGTGAGCAGCGAAATATTTCTGTCTCAGATTTGCAATAGATCCAAACGACGACCAATCACTTTTAACACTTAAGTACAGAGCCGTAAGAACTGCAGTTAAAGGAGCAGAACAGCAGATGCTCTTAGATGATCACATTAATAAGCCGCAACACGGAGTATTTTACCGAAACATAGAAAGACTTAATCTACCTCGAAACCTCACGTTTGGGTTTTTAAAATCTGCTAAGTTCAAGTCTAAGACGAAGGGTTTCCTGCTAGCATGCCAGGATGGGGTGATAAACACATTGATATACCAAAGTCAGTTTTCTAACATTCATGATACTGCTTGTCGAGCCTGTCGACAGCAACCCGAAATACTTATGCACTTATTGTCAGCTTGTCCAGTGCATTACTAACTACGCATCAAATTCGCGCCAATAAACCTGATATCTTTCTCCTGAATAAAAGGAATAACTCCATGTATGTGATTGAGTTCTCCACCCCAGCGGAAACCAACATCGATATAAAGGAACGGGAGAAACGAGCCAAATATCAGGATCTTCTTGGCGAGCTTCGGAGGCTCTATCCGGAGTATAACGTGCGATTGTTTGTTCTGAATGTGTTGGGCGAGCTGAAGTGTATTCCCGCATGTCAACATTTCCCGAACAACTGGTGATGAAAATGCAGAGATCTAACTTTAGAGCCTATTGTGCGGACAACCAGCTTGATCAGCATGAGAGTGCGCCAATCACGCCGGAGGAGGTAAAAAGTGCCCTAGATGGTGTAAAAAACTATTCTGCACCTGGTCCGGATGGTATCAACAACTACTGGTGAAAGAAATTCCTCAGTACACACCCGCATTTATCCAGAATCTTTGATTCCTAGCTCAACGGGGACACTCCAATTCCTGAGTGGTTTGTTGAAGGCCGAACCATATTGATACCAAAAAAGGGCAATTTAAAACTACGCAAAAACTTTAGACCGATCACTTGCCTCAATACTTGCTACAAGGCTTTCACCAGAATTTTATATTCTAGAACATTGAGTGCAGTTGATCCCATACTCCTTAATGTAGGGGAGCAGCCAGGAGGAAAAAGAAGAACCAATGGTTGCAAAGAAAATCTCCTAATCGATAGATGCATTACACAAGACAATCCAATACAAACGCAACCTTAATATGGCGTGGATTGACTACAAAAAAGCATTTGACACAACATCCTACGAATAACTGTTGCATCTGCTTAAAGATCTTAAGGTTCCTCTTACCCTAATTTGATGCATTAAGCGACTGATGTTACTTTGAAAATCAAAGTTTCCTATAACATTTGGAGCACAAAAAATTATTACCAAACCCATTACGTTTAAAAGGGGCATATAACAGGGTGATTTACTCAGTTCTTTGCGATTTTGTATATCGCTGCTTCCCGTATACATGTCTCTTCGGAAGACACGCGGATATTGCTGGGGACCACCTGGAAGACGTAAACATAAGGTAACCCATCTGTTTTATATGGATGACCTGAAACTGTACGCAACTAGTGAGCGAGACCTACAGTAGTCTCTTAAAGTGGTTCACGAATATACCAGAGATGTTGGAATGGAGTTCGGCCTTGACAAGTGTGCAAAACTTAAGCTAGAGAAGGGCCGGTACGGAAACGATTTAAAATCTGATCAGCTTGCTGGTAGCCCGCTACTCCGCCCTCTACAAAACAACGAGAATTATCGATATTTAGGAATTGACCGAAACAGGACTCAAGATGTAAGAGCTGTAAAGACCGAGCGGAGAATTTGGGAATCCTAATTATCTGGAATAAATGAGGTCCTTGCTACTACATGCTAGCAGTTCCTGTATTGCTCAACTCTTTTGGGGTGGTTTAATGGACGCGAGAGGAATTGCGCTAGCAGGACATTAGCACACGAAAAATGATGCATCTTCACCGTAGCATCCATGCGCTTATCAACATCCCGTTTTTATCTTTCACGTCACCAGGGAGGTCGCGGCCTTTTAAGCTTGGAGTGTATGCATATTCGTCTGGTTTTCAGTCTTGCTTGTCAAGTTGCCAATAGTACTGATCCACTGATGAAACTACTAAGAGAGCACGAGATTGTTAATATTGGAGCCTTTCTATTCAAGGCATCGGAAAAATTCGGTCTTAGATTTGAAATAGATCCAAACGACCACCAGTCACTTATAAGACTTGAGTCTTAAGCCGTAAAAACTGCAGTTAAAAGTGCAGAACAGCAGATGCTCTTAGAAGATCACATTAATAAGCTGCAACACGGATTATTGTACTGAAACATAGAAAGACTTAATCTATCTCAAAACCTCACGTTTGGGTTTTTAAAATCTGCTAAGCTCAAGTATGAAACCGAGAGTTTTCTACTAGCATGCCAGGATGGAGTAATAAACACATTGGTATACCGAAGTCAGTTTTCTTACATTCCTGATACTGCTTGTCGAGCCTGTCGACAGCAACCCGAAACACTGTTAGTGGTTACATCCACCGACATAACGATGCGCTTCGGGTACTTTATTATCACCTCAGACATTATTACGGCATCGATTAAACAGCAATTCTGCTATTTGCTGGCGATATCGAGGCAGTATTGCATTCGCAACTACGCATCAAATTTGCGCCAATAAACCTGATATCGTTCTCCTTGATAAAAAGAATAACTCGATGTATGTGATTGAGTTCTTCGCCCCAGTGGAAACTGGCCAAAAATATTTAAAATTACAACTTACAAACTACCATTTATTTATTTTGGTGCATGAGCGCATCATGATTTTTTTTTTTAAATAAAAGATCAAAAAACGTGTAAAAGGGCAAAAATTCAATAAAAATCGCAAGTTTAAAGGTTTTTTTTTTGGTACTTGTCATTCCGATTTTTTTATCCAATTTATTAAAGATAAAAATAATGATATCTGGACTTATTATAAATATAATAAAATGGTACCATCGGCCCCTGTTGTCCTTAAGTCCCTTCGCTTAATGAGGCAAATGAATTTGGCTGAAGATCACTGACCAAGCGGACGCGAGGAGTGGTCTTCGATACAGATGGCCTTCCGCATAGCGCCCAATAGGGTCGGAGCCATAGGATACGTCATGTCGGATCTTTGTAAATGATAATATTTTAAAAATCTAGAAACAGATTTAGAAGCATTGTTAATTTTAGGATATTTTTTCCATTTTAATTTAATGCATTGCTTTGCAAAACCCTTTATTATTTTAAAAAGAAATTATTATTTTAAAAATATTTAAATTTTTTTTGATAAAGTTTATTTATTATATTTTAGCAAAATTTACAACTGCTATGTTTTTAACCGTAAAATTTATTTACTAAGGTATATGCCGTTTTAACTAAGCAGTATTATTTTCAATCAAAATTATAAAACAAACTATATGTGAAATACAAACTGCAGTGAATTTATAGCTAACAATGTTTACTACTTTAGAAATGCAATTATTACCAATGCAATAAAGCACGTACATATTTTATAAAGTATATTTCGGTTTGGTGACATCAAATAATGCGGAAAACAAACAGGTCGGCCTGATTATTAGGCAAATGAAGATTTTTTCTTTAACAACATTATTAAATATCTAGAGGTTAAGAAATACATAGTTCTTTCTGAAAATCTACTTTTAAAAACTAAGTATCAACAGTTTAACGCATCAGTTTTGTGTCTTTGGAACTCAATGATACATTTGCGAAGATTTCTGAAGATTTTCGGAAAGAACTCTATTCTGTTGAAAATATCGTAGTGTTCAACAATGTTTTCTTACAAACTATAAAAAAATTACAAAGCAACGAATGTAATTAATTTTTTATTTCATTTATCTCAAAACAAATGATAATCCAAATAGCCAATTTTAAATCTCTGTCATATTGTGATACTCCACCACAAAATATAGCCAACATTTTATCCATTTAAAATATAAAAGTTTTTTTAAATCTAACAAGAACTTATAAAAAAAAATATATTCTTAATGAGTTATTAAATAACACTTTGACTTCAACACAATTGTGTAAATCTTAATTTTGGTGTCCTAAATATATCCTAAAAAGTACGGTTGCGTTAAACCGTAAGTTTATTTAGGCGAAGGTATATTTGGGCGTATATCTCTGTATCCATCACGACTATCAATTTTTTGAAAAGAAAATATTAAAAGAATATTTAGTGCAATGATGTTACACTTTTGTTATATAACAGAGACGTTAAGCAATAAAAAGTTTTGGGTTTATAAATTATCAGCAAAATATTTCTTACTTGTTAAAGGTGTGCTTAAAATATATTACCCTACATAATTTGCATAAAAACACTGCTTTATTGCCATTTATTTGTGTAAATAAACTTGACAATTCGTCTAGATTGCCACAGGACAGGAGAAGTTTTAACAGTAATAGATAACAGGCATATTTAACATATGGGTTAGGATAACCGGGCTCCTAATTAAATTCTGTTTTATAAGCATCGATGCTTTGTGTCAGTCCGGATCGTTATTTAAAAAATCGGTACCCTTAAATATCGTATTAAACAAATCCATATTTTATTATCGCCTAAATTAAAAAAGAGAACTTAAATTGTCATTGAGGAAGGCTTATAAAAATAACTAAATTATTATTACTTTTACTTCAGACCAAAAAAATTCCTTACTTATATTTATTCAGTATTTTTAAATCACTGAAATCAAGAAAATCATTTAACGCCAACATTAAATTCTTCAAGCATCCTATAGAGGCCGCCTTACCGTTAGGCACTTAAATTAAACGTGCGAGAGAAAAAAGAATAGGTTTATAGCCTTTTTTGCTGGCCCCAGATTTCTGATTGGTGGGCGGGGTATATACCCATCTTAGAACACTAATTCACACGCGGAGCGATAGAGAAAAGTACTAGACTTATTCTTTTACCTAGAGGCAAGGCTGCCTTTAGGTAGGTCCAATCTCTTTTATACTAAGCTTTGAGAATACCCCTACTAGAGACAGCCGTGCGGCTTGCGCCGCTGCCAATAGCCATGAATATTCCTAAATGTCGGTGAGCATATCTCACTAATATTTAATCGCTGACTTTCATGGACGTTAGTGGCGCAAGGTTATTCTTCCATCCTTTTATCTTTTAAGTCTCAAAGATATGTGGTTAATATCACCCAGGTCTGTAATGTTATTTTTTTTTATTAAAAATACGATAATATTTTTTTATTTGCCTCCCACTAGTTTCCTAAAAATAGTCTTTAAAGAAAACTAAATCAACAGCGTTTTTTCTCTTGCGTGCTGATTGGTTGGCGGAAACTTTTTAATAATATTAGCACGCGAAGCAAGAGAGAATGGTTGTTTCCTTATTTTTTCCCCCTTGTACGCTTTTTAGCACTGCCAAGCGGTAAGACTATCTCTAGTTGGTACCGGCTCGAAGATACCAATCAAAAAGCATTGATATTCCAAGTTACCACATACAAAAACGTGCCCATAGAACTCTACCCCAGCGGTTAAGTGGAAATCAGTTCGTATTTTTAAAACATTATACTGCATTTTTACTTTGTCGCTTACTTAAAAAGAAATAATTTGACTAAAGAAAGTCCAAGAATATTTAAATATAGAATTTTATTAGCTACTATTTTCCTTATTACCAGTTTTCACGAACTTTAGAAATTTTAGACTTATTAGCAAAAAACTATAACTTACCACTTTTACTCCTTAAAACAAAAAAAACTTACGATTGAAATCCAGGGTACATCTTAACAATAACATTGTTAAATTGACACTACAGTTACGTTTGGGAGTTAATTGAGCCGTAAAAAACATAGTAGTTTTAAATTTAGCCAGTGTTCTTTTCAAAATTTGATGATTTTATAGTACCACTTACCAGCAGTAACCTTTTTTTTGTATTTATGTTTTTTATTGCAATTTTCTTTTAATTGGTACTTTTAATAATGCATTTTAAGCAAAGGTCCTTTCCTTTTTAAATATAAACTATAAAATATTTGAATGGCTAAAAATCATTTGGTCTTTTAAAAAATATCTTATAAGTTAAAATTATTTTGTTTTACCACAATAATTGTGACAGCCCAATAAATCTAAATTATGTTGTCAATAAATACTTTCTACCCTGGAAGCCATCTTGATTTACCACCGAAGGCAGCGCAGTCTCTATATTACAGTAAATACTTAGAGAACAAAATAAAAAAACTGAGCTTTTATTTAACAAACAATATAAAATATTTAAAACCGATTTTGGATGGTTGGTTAATTCGCTTACTCTCTTATTAATAGACTGAAATCCACACATACAGGGTATTAATAGAGTATGTGGCCAAACTTCAGGGAAATATTTCTTACCCTATTTTAAGACAAAAAGTTCATATAAACATATGTCCTAAACAGCTTTGTTTTCTTGCTACAGGGTGTTAAAATATTTAAAAAATATCAGTTTTTCCTAAATAACTAAACGACGCAAATTAGAATGACGTTGAAATTTGGTGACAGTTTTAAGTGTGTACAGAGGAATATTTTAAGCTAAAGTTTTTTTCTCTCATTTTGCCAGTGGCGTGCACAGGGGTAACGCTCGAGCTTTAATTTTAGAAAAATTTAGTAACACACTATTTTTCATTTAATTTGACCTAATTTTAAAACTAACCAATTAAAATTATACAAAAGTCATCTTTTCACTTTTTTCCCTCAGATTAACTGTTTTCGAGAAAAATTAAAAAATAATAAAGATTGCTTCTAGGTAGTTTTTTTATAAAATCATTAGTTAACCAAACTTAAACACAAAGGGGGTGAAATCTTTTTAGTTACTTAACAACAAATCGTTATTTTTATTGAAAAACTTATACATAAAACGTAAAAATAATAAGTAACACTCAACTTATAATAGTTTAAATAATAAACAAAAAATTAAAAAACACACAAAGTAGAAGTCTTAAACATTAAAAAAATCACGATCAGTGTTAATGCTACGCATACCTAATTTTTTAATTTTTCTGGAAAACAGTTAATCTGGTGAAAAAAAGTGAGAAGATGACTTTTGTGTAGTTTCAATTGCTTAGTCTTAAAATCAGGTCAAATTAAAAAAAATAATAAAATGGTGTGTTATTAAATTTTTCTAAAATTAAAGCTCAAGTGTTACCCCTGTGCACGCCACTGGCAAAATGAGAGAAAAAAACTTTAGCTTAAAGTATTCCTCTGTACACAGTTAATCAAATTTCAACGTCATCCTATTTTAAGTCGTTTAGTTATTTAGGAAAAACTTATATTTTTTAAATATTTTAACACCCTTCATCAAGAAAACAAAGCTGTTTAGGACATATGTTTATATGAACTTTTTGTCTTAAAATAGGGTAAGGAATATCCCTCTAAGGTTTGGCCACATACTTTATTAACACCATGTAGACACAAATTATAAACACAGTATGTACTTATAAGCTTACAAATATTATTTTTATTTTCAGTTACTCAAACCTCATCAAATGAAGTACATAGAATACGTTCCAGTGATGTGTCAACAATAGTTAGTATTTTAATTTGTTACTATTTCTTATAGAAATATATTTTTTTGTTAGAATGTCGTTTTTTAGTCAAATATTCCAATGTGGTAAAGATTTGCTACAATTACTTTTTTAATAGTAAATTCAGATTTGTACGATATTTATTTACTATGATGTATTTATTAAAATAAAGTTTAATTTATTCTATATTATCTTTTATTTTTTTGTGCTAATAAACCTAATTTATTATTTTAACAATGGAAAGTTACAAATATATCTCTAAGTTGAACTTTGGTAAATTGTTAGAACATAAACAGGAGGCATAAGAATTAGAGCAACATACACGGAAAAATCACACGGCTATTGTTTTTTAGTATTCGCGCTTGTTAAAAATGGAAGATACCTAATCCAAAAGCGAAAAAAACCTGTTAACTTTGATATGTGTGCGACGATAATATTAGTAAATAAAAATAAAAAACCACAACTAACATAACCAAATCTATATATATATATATATATATATATATATATATATATATATATATATATATATATATATATATATATATATATATATATATATATATATATATATATATATATATATTATATATATATATATATATATATATATATATATATATATATATATATATATATATATATATATATATATATATATATATATATATATATATATATATATATATATATATATATATATATATATATATATATATATATATATATATATATATATATATATATATATATATATATATATATTTCTACGAGAAATGAAAAGAGTTGGGGAAAAACTTATAGCACGGTCATATGTGGGTCCATGACGAGCATATTTCAAAATTATTGTAAAATATATAGGGTGACCCAAAAAGAAAGTACATATCAAAGTTATGTTTTTTCTTATGAAACACCCCATATTATTTTATATTTTTAGGTACTATAGACCAAATAAAAGTGAGTTATTGTTATATTTCCTATACCTAAAACTAACCGTTTCTGAGAAATTTAGAGAAATTTAAAAATACAGACCATAATTTAAAAATTGTTTACACCCTGTAACATATAACGAGCTGCTTGTATTTAAATTTATTGCTTAGCTTAACGTTTAAGTTAACTATTATATAAAAAGTTTTATCTTAATATTATACAGAGTATTGAAAAAAATTGGCTTAAAATTTTGACACACATTTTATTAAATTACTTTCTTAAGTTAAATGGAACACCCTGTATTTAGTGGCCCACTTTGACGCGGAACTAAATTCTCTTTAAAACCATATAAGGGTTTTCTATACCTATCTCTTCTGATTTTTATGCAAACGGCGTTTTTATACTTTGACTTATTCTTTATCTGAAAAATGGAACACCCTGTATTGTAATTAAAAAACCTTTTTATTAAGGATCACGTAGATTTGCTAAAAGCACAAGTTTAAATTTTTGAAAATAAGATGTATCTCAATCAAAATGCAGGCAAAAGTAATAACTCCAATTTATTGCCATTTCTAAAACATTAAAGAATTTTTAAAAATGAGGATTGAAATATAGTAGAAGGCACACCTGTCCTAATTATTGTGACAAAATATGTTAAATTGCACTTGTTTCTTAGCAAATGTATAAGATTTTATGGTAAAATAAAACTACTCGTTTTCCAATTATTCCAAACCACACGTTAACAGACCATCTGTGCTGGTGATCAAGGGTTTCAAAAATATTAGGATTTTCGTCACTGTAGTAGCAAAAGTTATGTCTGTTAACTAATCTGTTGTTATAAAAAATAAAGTCTGATACATTTGCTAAGAAACAAGGGCAATTTAACATATTTTGTCTCAACAATTGGTGCCTTCTACTGTATTTCGATCCTACTTTTTAAGAATGCTGTAATATTTTAGAAATGGCAATAAATTGGAGTTATTACTTTTGCCTGCATTTTGCTTGAGATACATCTTATTTTCAAAAATTTAAACTTGAGCATTTAGCAAATCTACGTGATCCTTAATAAAAAGGTTTTTTAATTACAATACAGGGTGTTCCATTTTTCAGATAAAGGATAAGTCAAATATAAAAACGCCGTTTGCATAAAAAGCAGAAGAGATAGGTATAGGAAACCCTAATATGGTTTTAAAGAGAATTTAGTTCCGCGTCAAAATAGGCCACTAAATACAGGGTGTTCCATTTAACTTAAGAAAGTTATTTAATAAAATGTGTGTCCAAACTTTAAGGCAATTTTTTTCAACACTCTGTATCATATTAAGGTAAAATTTTTTTATGTAATAGTTAATTTAAACCTTGAGCTAAGCAATAAATTTAATTACAAGCAGCTCTTTATATGTTACAGGGTGTAAACAATTTTTAAATTATGGTCTGTATTTTTAAATTTCTCTAAATTTCTCAGAAACGGTTAGTTTTAGGTATAGGAAATATAACAATATCTTACCTTTATTTGGTCTATAGTATCCAAAAATATCAAAAAATATGGGGTGTTCCATAGGAAAAAATATAACTTTGATATGTACTTTCTTTTTGGGTCACACTGTATATTTCAAAATAATTTTGAAATATGCTCCTCATGGACCCACATATGACCGTGCTAAAAGTTTTTCCTCAACTCTTTTCATTTCTCGTAGAAAAACCGAGGCGAATGGGGTGGGCCACCCTGTATATATATATATATATATATATATATATATATATATATATATATATATATATATATATATATATATATATATATATATATATATATATATATATATATATATATATATATATATATATATATATATATATATATATATATATATATATAATATATATATATATATATATATATATATATATATATATATAAATGCCACAGATTAGTGCATGCTATAGGTCCGGAAACCCTAAGAGATACAAGGTCGGTTAAATTATGGCAAAGTTGCGCATTTAGGTGCCTAACAACGCCCTATTAGAAAGTTGTAAAATTCCGATATATATCCGGAAAAACCGAAATTTGCTAATTTCGTTTTTAATTTTTTTCCTAACGTTATTTAAAGAGATGATGGAAAACAAAAGACACTTTCTCATGGTCACTTCTTAAGCTCTACAAAACAGCGTAGAGAGATTTTCTGTACGATGTTTCGTTTTCGTTAAACCATCATCAACTTTATTTTTTTAAATACGGTCCTGGGTTTTTTATTTAATTGTTTTAAACCCCTTATTATCCCAATTGCAAAAATGTATAACACTTAATATTTATTAACAAAAATGGAACGCCCCTATAAGAAATGATGTGCGTTCCTTGTCTAACTCATTGCCTCTTATGGAAAATATGTTTATTTAACAGAAAAATATTAAGTGTTATACATCATTGTAATTGGAATTATAACTGCTTTTAAAAAATGCAATAAACAATTGAGCGCCGTATTTAAAAAAATAAAGTTGATGATGGTTTAACGAAAACGAAACGTTGTACGAAAAATCTCTCAACGCTGTTTTGTAGAGCTTAAAAAGTGGCCATGAGAAAGTGTCATTTGTTTTTCCATATCTCTTTAAATAACGTCAGAAAAAATAAAAACGAAATCGGCAAATTTCGGTTTTTTCCAGATATCTCCGGAAGTCTCGGAATTTTACAACTTTCTAATAGGCATGCTTAGCACTAAATGCGCAACTTGCCATAATTTAACCGACTCCTCTCTCTTACGGTTTCGAGATCCCCATGCATGCACTCGAATCTGTGGCACCCTATATATATATATATATATATATATATATATATATATATATATATATATTATATATATATATATATATATATATATATATATAATATATATATATATATATATATATATATATAAAAAAATATATATATATATATATATATATATATATATATATATATATATATATATATATATATATATATATATATATATATATATATATATATATATATATATATATATATATATATATATATATATATATATATATACAGTATGTAATTGTAATCATATATATACATACATTACCTTACAATTTCTCCGATAAAAGAAACACGTGCCGCAAGCAGGTCAAAATATGCAAGGTTAAATTAATAATCCTCCTTCATTGGCTATTAATGTGTAAGACCATAAACTATTTTATTGCCTGTAACTATTATAAATTTGTAAAAGGGTTACTTCTTAAAATAAAAATATTTCTAACTCTTTCCAGGTAATTGTTTTTTTGGAAATTAAGGTGTATTTAATAAGTTTATGTAATATTTAAAACATGGTTAAGTTTAACAAGCGTCAATAAAAAATTACTTGGTTAAGCAAACACGGTACTCTTTTGTTTAAGCTTCACTGTAAAATAATACCTTATTTGGAAAAAGCATAATACATTTTTAAAAATTTACACCTGATTTAAATGTCTATTTTTTTTTTAAATATAATAGCATAGCAGAAAAACACAATGTTTTGAATCTGCGAAAACAACCGAACAAAATTTTAAAATAATTTTCTTGTTTTGAATATCTCGAAAACAACACCAATTTTAATTCTGATTTTGCGCGAGGTGTCTCTACAATTATAACCCCTTTGTGTCACAATGTTTAATGTAAACGTACCAGCTACTAAGAATTATTCCATATTTGAAGCAGATTAAGCTAGATTAGCATATTATACTATTTTAATTATCCAGCTCTACACCGGAACTACAATAAAATCCGCACCAGTGAATAATAATTAGAAATAATAATTTTACAAAATCCATGAAGCGTCAAAAGCAGATACGGTCCAAATAACTAATAATATTAATAATGTGAACGTAATTAAATTGTGCAGTTATTTGCCGTTCTATAAAATATGTTTATTAAAATTAAATGTTCATTATTTTAATGAAATGGTAATAAAATACTGATTCTAGTTTCAAATTTAATTTATATATAGGTCATTTATTTGACAAGGTGCTTCATATAAATTTGGTTGTTTATTTGTCTTTTGCTCTCTAAAAATATTTTATATTTTATATTCATAGTTATTATGTATTGTCCCTGTCAAATTCAATTTACTAATATTTATTTGTAGGGTTAGTGTCTTTTGGAAAACGTATTTGACTTACATCAAGTATAAATACCATACGGTAATGTAAGTTTAGAATTTTTTGACGTTTATCTTTATTTTGCTTATTTTTATTAACGATCTATGTACCAAAACCTTATCAAATAGAGTAGATCAAAAAATAATATTAAGATGGTAAATTTCTCTTGTACTAGCTATGTGAAATCGTTTAAAATAGTTTAAAAGCTAAAGGTTTAAAAATAGAAAAGAGAAAGGCGCCAATCTCGCAAAACGTAAAATTCGGCCATATGACAAACCAAAACAAAACCGACACTTATAGAAATAGGCCAATCATTATAGATTTTTTTTGTAATTATTGTTAAGAGATATCTTACTGCGCCATGACTTTTGGAAAAATGAGAAGGAGAAGCGAGAGACGGGCTATGTGCATGGGGCGCGGTGCCTCCTCCACGGTCGACTTAGTACGTCACGATCGCGAATTTTTGCTCGACGCGCTAGGTTCACAAGCATTTTAACAATGTTCTTTAAACTTATATGAAAACGTGAAATAAAAAATTTGTAGCTTTTAATCTCAACTTTAAAAAGCCGTTTTAAAAATTCAAATCGGACCATTTGTCTAATATTCACGGCACTTACAAGATAAGGGCCTAGATTGTTATAGTGCGATTGAATCAAAGCTATTACTTGACTTGACTTATTATTTCTAAAAAAATGAGCCCTTAAATTTAAAATTAACGGAGATACGAATTTTGGAAAAAAGGTCTGTTTTAAGCGTTTTTTCGGCTATTCTCGGTGGAAAATGGTCGGTTTGGGATTTTTCAAAAACCTTGAATTCTTTACAAACGGTCTTATATGAGTAAAGTGATATAGCCAGTACTTTTTGTTATATTTAGAAAAAGACGAAAAAAGGCCCTTCTTTTTAATAATTATTGTTTAAAAGAATTACCTAAAAAAAATATTGGTTGGTTTTTTAATTTTAGTAATGTACAGGTTATTCCGGAAGGCATGGCAGTCAGATATCTGTTAACATTAATTACAAAAATGACCTTTTATTTTGCTATAGCACCAGTCAATCAGATACTCGCCGCTTAGTCTTACGGCAACCCTAATAAATATGGATAGTGGATTTAATTCTCGGGTTTGAAATAAGAAATAATCAACAAGATAGCGATTTACCTCACAAGACCACATTAACATTTTTTTGCGCATGCGATAGAGACATTCTGGCTATCAAGGGCAATAATATTAGTTTTTGCATGTGTGAGGGGTATGGATTATTTTTAACAGCACAGTGTGAGAAAGTTCCACTCAAAATTTTAACTACTGCATTCTATTTAAATTTTCACAAAAAATATTATTTACTTGTAGTAAGTATCTCTAACGATGGTAAAAATAAACGAACGAAGATTTAGAATACTTATTACTTTAATGTAGGATGTTGTATTTAAGAATTTTCTAGCAAGTAATAGTAACGTATGCGAAAAGTGATAGATTCCGCACACAGATGCTTGCAGAAGGTGATTACTTTTTGCACGCTTGTAAAAACATACACAACAATATTTACCTACTAAAATACCAGATGTTGTTAACCCAGCTTAGAGCTTTTTAATTTTTTAAGTTTTGTGTTTAGGTTTAAGTAAAATAAGTGGACTGATTAACTTACAAAGACAGTGCTAGGTTAGATATTTTAAAGATAATTTATTAATTTTACATTTTTTTAGTTTGAAAAATAAAAATACTAAAATAATTGATTTTATATCTTATTAATTTAACCATATTCGTTTAGATTTCTATAGTTCTATAAACTTCATTGTTAATACACGTAATTCTAACAACTAATTATTGGCTCAGATTTTATAATAGACCCTGCGGTAAAGCAAATATCCAAAATTAAACTCTAAATATAGGCACTTAACCAGACAATTTGAATTGTCGACCGTAAATATTATTATTTTATACTGTTATTAGCGCTAAACAAAAATAGATGGGTTTATTTTTCTTATAAATAACGATCTTATTGAGTATTTTGGGGGTTAAATTTTTTTACGAAGAAAAAATTAAAAGTCATTTAATAAGAATTTGTATGTGCCATTTAAATATCATAAAAATAAACCGGTAAAACATGTTTGTATAACAAAACATACTCTCGACAATAGCAGTATTCTTGCAATAGTTTAGGATCCAGTCGTTATGATTATGTAAACAAAAGAGCTACTTAAAGCAGCCCTTAAATTTAAATGTACATTAAAAAAAATTAAACTATTTATTACCTTAGTGTCACAAACGTTAATGATACACTTACATGCAGAGAATATGACATATTTTTCGCTAGCACTATAATTTATTTGAACGTTTTAAGCCATATACATGATAATTTGCGATTTTATTAACCAAACTATTCTCTATCTATTTATAGGTTTTTAAAATTATTAGCTGTAAAGTTTTTAAAACCGGTGTGATATTGATTTTATTCTGATTATTCAGAATATATAAAGTGTTTTTAATTTTATTAATTTTTAAAGATCCCAATAAGGTAGTTCTTTACATTTTCTAGCTATATATAGTATATCATAAATTTTATTACCCGTAGCCATGTTTTCTCAAATGAAATTTTTAAAAAAATTAAAACTGTTCCAGTGTACTTATAATCTTTTTGTTGGACACATATACGTTTTGTAATATGCTTTACAATATTATTATATTTATTTATATACCTATTTTTTTTACCTATTTGAGTTTGTTGTTTTGTATATATTTTCCTTGCTGTTCATCCCTTTAAGTACTGTCTGAAGCCAATGGTGCTTTACTTGGGTGGTCCATTTAGAGAAAGATTGGTTGGTTTAAGCGAAGTTGGTCGCGTGTCTATATTTGCACCTCAGCCTACTGGTTTATTGTGCTCCTCTTCTTGTTATAGAAGTCCACTTTCCTTTATAAGGTCTAATATATTTCTATCAAGATGTCCATTCGAAAGAGGAATTCCCTTCTGTATACTTGTGAACAGTATATATCTTCTATACGTCAGTGCATTGAAAGCCGTTGCAGTCGTATATTATGTGTGAGCCTGTTTCCTCCTCCTTCCCCCAATGCCATCCTATTGTGGAACGTTATGCATGCCCATTTTCTGCAAAGCACTTCCTAAGATGACAGTGACCTGTTAAAAGTCCTACTGCTTGTCTTAATTGAGGGCGCCCCAGAAGGAGGACCTCAGCTGATAGTTTTCTGAAAGGATCACCTAGCATTGCCTTCGCATGTCTATGATTAGGTCATGCATGTCAACGATCCAGATGTAGTGTTAGGGACCTTTATCGTCTGTTTTGATATTTCGAGGACTGGCTCTGAGTGGTTGAAATTTCTAGATAAGCCGGCTTTTGCTACTTCATCTGCTTTCTCATTGCCATCTATTTTCGTGTGCCCAGAAATGCGAAGGAGTTCTATTCTGTTGTTCCTTGAGGTCAGTTTTATTATGGAAAGAGCTAAAAAAATCTTTTTCTAACTTTCATGTATAAAATGTTAACATACATATTTTTACGTAAAGTAGCCTTTTAATAACGTATAATTTATTGATTTTACCAATAATTTACTAATAAATAAATATTCAATTACATTTTTTTAAGATGACCACATTAAAATTAAATTTATGTCCAAAAATTATATTTATGTTAATTTTTTTAAAATAGAGGTACTTTTCATAATTTATTCAGGTATGTCATAAAGTATATATTGGTAATGGTAATGGTTATTAGATTAGCTTTTTTGTTTCATGTTCAGTTTTTTATAACATCCTATAAAATGGTAACTATAGTTTATGTTTTATTATGAACATCATATACTTCGTGGTTATGACTGTTATGACATAAATTATTAAAGAAAAGTCTGGCTCAATTATTATTAGTTTAAAATTATCTGAAAACTTAAAATTGACAATTTATTTAAAAAAGTCAGGGGCAAATTTGTACAAGTGTATGATAATAATAGCTGGTGAGCAAATAGCGATCTTAGTTTAAAAAATTATTACAACGTAAAAAGAAAGTGATTTATAGCCTTTCTAATCAAGTCGTACGGGCGAATATTATGTAAATTTATTTAAAATAAGGTTAGAAAGAAAATTAATTCTATATATTTAAAATATTTTTTACTAATAAGAGAAGGGGTCACTATAAAATATAAAGCTAGCATAAAGCACAAAAAAAAAACGTTTAAAATAATGTTAATTTAAAGCTAAATCGATCCAAGTATATATATTGAAAAGTGGAAGAAACATTTTTTACAACATTCTATAAAATGGTAACTATATTTTATGTTTCATTATAAACATCATATACTTCGTGGTTATGACTGTTATGACATAAATTATTTACAGAAGAGCCTGGCATCATTAAAGTCATGGGATTGAATGTGGCAGGAAATATAAATTTTATTTTGCACATTGAGTTTTTACCTGAAAATAAATTATAAATATAATTTGAAAAATTTCGCATATTAAATGTTTTTGCGGTACACTCTTTAAGGTAAAAATAAACATCATTACTTAGTATGTTGTTAAAACTATATTTTTATATAGCACACAATAACAAAACATGTTTTAACATTGTCATTTAGTTTTTTTTGCTTACTTGATAGAATATATAAAAAAGATATTGATTTTTTTAAAACTTTTTCTTGAAATAAAATATAAATTAAAAACCAAATAACACATAATTGTGTATGTAAAATGTTTATCGTAACTTATTAATTTAAAATATTTTATTTCATTATTTAGTTTAAATTCTCGAAAATAGTATTAAATTTGGAGCCATTTTAACTAAGATAATTATGTTAAACGCTAGTAAATAGGGTAAGCAGGAATCGATGACGTAAAAAACTTATAAGGGTTGTTTTGCCATTAAGAAACAGACAGATTGTAATAAAACACAGCATTTTTCAGTATTTTTGAATAAACAAAAGTTATATTAGTATACTTAAAAGTTAAAATTTTAGACATGGACTATTTTCTTAAATTAATTGGCTTTTAAAATTTACATTTATTTTAGGGCATAGCAATACAATAAAAAAAAACATAGAAATTGTCTTTTTAATAAAATATTATTTACTTATTGTTTTTTCGCTAATTTAAACGCTCAGTTTTGGTTTATGTCAAATTTATTCAACATTTTTATCAGTACTCGTTTTTATAAATCTAGCTTGGATGAGTGATGGAGTCTAACCAATAACTAGTGCAGGTTGCAGCAACATCGCAAATTGACTAATTGTTGCCAATCTAAACACAACAGCTTGATGGCTTCATCAATGATTTATACCTTATATGGCTCACTTTGTGAAAATATAAATTACATTGTACTAGTACAAAAGACCTAATTAGAAATGTAAAATAATCAAAAGAGATTTTGTTTGCTTTTTTTAGCATTCATATCTCATGACATATCTACCCCTTTTTTATATTTAAAAGTGGATATTGCCTATTTATCGCAAAATTATTTTAAATTCAGCTAGTTAAAAAAATAAATAATATAGCTTTTGAAAATTTTGTTATTTACCCAACAAGTAACAATTTTGTTTAAAATATTTATTGTAGAACCAAAATTCATACATAGGGTAACCCTAAAATGTCCTTTCTATATTTTTCAAAGAAAAAAAATAAGTATGAAACATATATATAATGAGTAAAATATTACTATTTTTATTTATTTATGGTTTAAAAGAAGATGAAAAGTATTGTTTTTATTCTCATTAAATTTTAACTGTTTAACCAACTATTAGCAGTAGCTTTACTTCGTTAGTTATAAGTCTTTGTCGAGGGATAAACAAGTATTAAAATATGGTATGGAAAATTATTCTATATTTTTTTAATTTAAATTAAAAGAAAAATCTTGTTTAAATATAAAATTATATCTTGTTATATAAAAATGTAATAAATAAATGTGGCTTTAAGTAACCTCTTTATAAATAGTTTTTCTTGAACTGTGAGTGTCTCTGGTTTAGTTAATATAAGAGCTCTGGAAATTACAGCTTAGCATAACTTTTATGGAACAAGTAAAAGAATATCTACACGTATTCCATCGCTTCTGCTTAACCTACAAGCTGGTTATTTTAAAAATAACCTGTTTTCTATTTATTATGCTTACACTTAATAAATTTCATAGACTGTTTAACAGTTTATATGAGATTAATCAATTGCATGTTTTTTATTGCTACAAGTTTATTCGAATTTTTTTACAATGTATTTACAAACGGGTTTTCTTTTATTTGTTTTAAAGAGAATGTTATAGGCAGTATGTTATAAAAAAATAGTTAGCATTTTAATACGTTAAGGTAATTATTTTATTGTGTTTTATGTTTTTTTACTTGAAAATTGGGTATGACAGATTGTTGGTAAAAATATTACTAACATAAGTATAGAAAGTTAATTTATTGGCTTAAATATTATTAGTTTTAATTTATCTGAGACTTAAAATTGACAATTTATCCAAAAAAGTTAGGGGCGAGTTTTTGCAAGTGTATGATTATAATAACTTGTGAGCAAATAACGATCTGTAAAAAAAAGAAAAAAAAAGCGATCTATAGCCTTTTTAATTAAGTCGGTAGGGGCGAATATTATGTTAATTTATTAAAAAAAAAACGTAAAACAAAAAATAAATCTTATATTTTTAAAATAATTTTTACCAATTAAAGAAGGAGTCACTATAGAATATAAAATAGGCATAAAGCAAAAAAAAACGTTTAAAATAATGTAAATTTAAAGCTAAATTGATTCAAGTATATATATTATTGAAAAGGGAAAGCCGAGTACTGAGTAAAAATGACATGTTTCTAAATTTGACTTTATTTGGGACTTTCATAATGTATGGATCAGTTACTATATGCTATATATTTAATAATGATTGGTATTTTATTATAAATATGGTAAATGAAGGAGTTTTACAAATCCTTAACCCATAAATAATAATAAACACACAAAAACCCAGCACTAGTAACAAAAATATAGTTTTTCGGCACTGGCACTAGTAACAAAAATATAGTTTTTCGTACTATTCAGTAACTTAGATATTTTATAGTTAATACACATGCTACTGTGAAAGAAGACCAAAACTTTTGCCTTGGAGAAAAACTTTTTTCATGTCTGGTTAACTACTGATTTGCTAACGATCTAGTGATGAAAAAAAATTAGGGTAAATATCTTTTTCAAAAACTTTTACTCCCTCGGAATACAAACGTTTTTGACAAAAATTCTTTAAAAGTCTGTTTAGACTGGTTTTTTACCTAACTTACCTATTAGCTATTAGATATACTGTTTTATTTGGTTCAGCTTTTATACCATTTATTCACAATATATTTTACAACTATAAGCCGTTATCCGTATGAAAAAATATATGTGTACTTTTTAATCCCAACTTTTTAGATCCAAATTATGTATTAGGCAAAAAAGTTTGTTATACCACCGTATTTAAAGGTTAAATATTTTTTTTTTCAATTTTAAACTAGGTTGCTAAAGATCCAATTAGGTTAATAAAACATTTGTCTTGAAAACAACATACTTTAATGGTCGATTTATACTTTAGAAAATTAACAACTAACACTTATAGTTTACATTAAATTTACACTAACATTAGGAAGGAAAAATTACTTTTTCATACTCTATAATTAGGAAGTAATCCGTCGTTAATATCTAGCATTCTTCATCCTTTCTTCAAACAATAAATGTTTTTTCAATTTTAACACATTTTTGGCACAACTACTTGTGCAAAAGTTTAAAAAGAATTTCATCTTGACTTCATTTTTTTCTATTTTCTATTTGCAAAGAAACACGATCAGGCCATATTACTTCGATAAATTAAGAAAGTTGAATATTAACGAACTTCTTAGTTGTTATTTGTTAATGCTAAGTAAAACAATTTAAAGAGATAAAGGAAATATGTATCTTTTAACCTGTAATTGAAAATTGTCAGTAAACATTTTTAATGTTTATATTTTCTAAAGTATGCATCCACTATTTAAAGAAGTGACACATAGGAAATGTTCATACAATCTGCAAAACTAATTACTGAAGTAGGTTAGTTTGAATTTAAATTTTACCAACGATGCAAAAGCTTTTCTTTTGTCCTTTTATTTTTTTATATGTGACAATGGAAATAAAAAAATAAAATCCATCCCCATAATTAAAAAAATATATAACTTAAATATTTATGGCTCCATGTTTATTAAAATTCTGTAAATATAATTTTATATAATAATTAAGAGATTAAATTTAAAACACTGTTTTATTTTAGTGCATTTCTAGGCCAGTTTATTTCCCACTGGACTGTTTACAGATGTTTTGTGGAGTAGGTACAATGTTGTTATACGCGTTATAAGTTCTAAATTATGCTGTATTTATTACATACTACTCTATGCAACCAGTTTAATGGCGTTATAAAGGAAATGTTATTACCAGCACACAAACTTGTAATGCACATATTTAAAATCCAGGATAATTAAAAGTTATTTTGAGCAGGTAGCAAGTAAAGCGAACTGGTTTAACAAAAGTATTGTTATTATTACAGATTTTTGAAACATTTGTCTAGTGTTTAGAACTATATAATACGAGAATAATTTTAATAAATTTAAATAATTATCTCAATACAATAACGTTATTTTCTCTGTGTTCTTCTGTTTTAATATATTTTGTTTTATTTGTGGCATAAAATTTACTCTACATCATTTAATTGCTTTTCATATTGTAGAAGATGCAAGAAAACTGTTTGCAAAGGCCAGTTAAAATAAACATTTAAAAACATCTTCATTTAGTTCTATTTAATACTTCGTTATGCTTGCAATATTAAACATTTGGTGACTGGAGCTGAATAAGAATTCCGATCGGTCACGAAAAATATTTAAACGTCTATAAACGTAAAAGCAATCCTCTAAGAATTAGGATCATTACCGAAGTAAATAAATAAATAAAGATAAATCAAGAATCTATAATAAAGATGAATTAACAAAAATAACAAAAAGTAAAAAAATAAAGACCCATAAAAAAGGACTACCCTGACTACAATCTGGACAATTTCTTCTTGTTAACATTAAATAAATCTTAAAATATAACGTGTAACCAATTATACAGGCTGATTCCTAAGTTAAGACTTTTTGAACTGTGTATAAAACTCGTTAAAATAAGCAATTTTTTTAAATAACATTTTTTCAAAAACCTAAAAATAACAAATTTACGCACTAGCCACAATTTCTTTGAAAGTGTGGCTAGTGCGGGCCTGGGCATAAATAAATAGTTTATTTCTTATTTACGCTTGTTTTTTGTCTTGTTTATCACGCAGTTAGTCGGTCATATTGAATTTACCGAACGAGGCGAGAATTAATTTTAATTTTAAATCATTGTTAAATTGCAAAAATGGCACAATCTAAAAACACTAAATACGTGGAAATGTGTCTTACTTATGAAATCGTTAATCTGCAAACGTTGCTTTGAGATTGTACGTGCGACGGATTCCCTTGCGGGTTTATTCTGGACCCAAGTGCTCGGGTCATTGCAAGTCAGGTCGGTTTAGGTAAAAAAAAAGTGTGAAAAACATTGCGGGAAATTCACGTTTAACGTGTCCAAGCACCACAGCCCAAGGACTTGGGAGGTGACAACTAACTTAAGACAGGGCCATATTCGACACAATAAATGAATGTAAGTTCCTTATTTTTGGTATTTTAACAAAAGTAATTTAAAAAGTTGTTTATTTTAATGAGTTCTATATACAGTTAAAAAAAGCGTCAATTTAGGAATCACCCTGTATAATATGACCTGACAAATTACCACATGATCAAACATTAAAAGTAAGAAACAAACTATATCATAAATCATAAGTCCAGGGTAAAAGTGTAAATTGCTTAAATAATAATTTTTGTTTAGTTTACGTTTACATTAATGATGTCAACCAACAGTTACTACAAACGGGACCTTAATAATAAAGAAATTAAACTTATTTACCTTATACTACGTATCTGAGCAATTCGGTCTGCCCCTTTGGCCATTAATTGTTTCTCTGTTACTGTTTACGTTTGCGTAATGTCTATTTATACAGTTAGTGGTCTTTCTGTATGTTACAAACATATTTGTACTTGTGGCTTCTAGCCTAGAGAGTATGTTTACAACAGTCAGGATATCAGGTAATTGTTGCCGAAAAAATACTATTTATGTTATCTCATATCATATAATATTAGCTTAGATATTTTATATTTTTTTGATATTTTACCTGTGATTCCAACCATGCATCTTTTATTATACATAGCTATTTATTAAAAAAGTTAGTAGCCATAATTAGCAAAATTATTTTTTTTTCAAAAGAGTAAGGATGTTATAGCTATAAATATCAAAAAATGAATCAAAATGGTAATGTTAATTTTTTTTAGCGATCGTTAACTTATAAGTATTATTAACGTATACAAAATAGTGCATTAATAGCCCTTACTAATAAACAGTTTTTTATTAATATACAATTATAGTAGAGGCCATTAAAAATACACAAAATAAAACATTACGTTTCTTTATAATCTTGAATAACAGCAGGTATTAAAGTACCTGTCAAGTTGGTTTCCCAAAATTGAGATGTTTTCTCTAAAAAGATTTTAAAAAATGTATGATTTTCACAATTTAACACCAAAATGATCGCCGGCAAAAATAAAAAAAATTACCGCATTAAAAACTGTATTTTTTTAAGTACCTGTAACAGAAAAAAAAGAAATCGATTAGCAACAGTCTGGCCATATAGTACATAAAATTAGCCTTGACGTACAGTTCCTGAAAACTTTGTTAAAAATGTTTATAATCCTAAAAAAATAATATTACTTAAAGCATATTTAAGCTAATACGTCAACTTCTTTTTAAAGACCAGGTTTTGGTAATTTAAACCCGTCTCTTTAGATAGGACGTCCAATGAGGCCGAGAAGACCTCCAAAAGTACAGTCAGTAAACATGATTAGTATCATTATTCATGTTTAACTAATTACCAAATAGAAAAAAACATTTATAAATTAAATCAAGTATAACGTAGGTTTTTTCTCGTCAAAAACTTAAAACTCTTTTCGGACAGAACGTTTCCCTTAACGTACTTATTTTCTCTGTAGAGAAAAGTGGTTGTTAAAAAACCTTTCTTCTTTCATAGAAGACCCAAGCTACGTTTTAACTTTTCGCATTGCTGTAATGCTTTGCTCGCATCTGGTTGAGCTAATTGGGATGACAATTGAAGCCCTAATTAGTTTATAGACCCTTCTTTTTCGGGTTTGTCATGATCAAACACTCTACTGCTAACAGTATGTTGTCAATTTGCATAAAGTTCCATTCTATACTTTTGCCTAGTACGTTTTGTATTTGATTCAATTATTCATGTGTCTTTAAAAGTAACTAAATGGATTGTATTTGATAGATAATAATGAGTATGTAAATATTTAAGTGTCCAGCTTAAAAGTGTAAATTTGTAACCCGACATCCTGTCCTGGAGTGGGTACAAGCTCATTCTGGGGTGGGCACGGTCCTGCCCTTTCCCCCCGCCCCTCTATATATGTTAAAGATGCGCACATTTCTAATTTTTTATTGTGTAAAATAAAAGTTTTAAGTGTCTAATATGTCTACCAAGTATGTATATTATCAATAATAATTTATTTCACCGCAATGTATATGAGTTTTGGCGTTTTCATGTTGAGCTTATTTTGTGGTGTGTTTCAGCGAACCGTATAATGTGAGTTTAAGGAAATAAAATCCCTATAACATGTCAGAATGATGCATGAGTATAAAATGCAAATTATGCTCTACACCATAATTGCATAACCTTAAAAAAACAAAATAATGTCTGCTATGGAAAGGAATCTGGTCTATGATTTATGCTACTTTAATTTATTTTAAACATATTATCGAACTAACTTTAATAAAATTGTAGGTATAATTTAGTAAATAAATTGTGCATATGTTAAAATATTTTTTAATGACAAATTATTGCTATTAAAAATGTAAAAATACAATGTGTAAACGTAAAAACAAAAATTTTCTAAACCAATAAAAGTCAAAAAAGTGGAAAAATGTTATTAAAACAATCGTAAATCTTTCTTTAGTTTATTTATATTGCAAAAAGTTAAAGAAACGGTAGTATCTCAGATTTTTAAGTATTATACTTAGGTTTTTGTTGTTAGCATATCTACTGTTTAAATAAAAAAACATGTAAAATTGAAAACATTTTAAACGGTCTTTTACAGGGTTCCCCATATTGGACTGATCATTTTGTTAGTGGCATAAAATTTTTCTAATTTAAGTAAAAAAATCCTTTATTGCATTAATATACAGCCAATTCTATGGGAATTATTATTAAAGTAAACACCTAATTAATTTTTAAAAAATAAGTCTTCCAAATGCCCTCCATCAGCTTGAATACATCTTTCAATTCTAGAGGCAAAACAGTTTATCACCCGGCGAAGCAAATCTCCATTTATTCGGGTTATTTCTTCTCGAATGCGGTCTTTTAGTTCCTCAATTGTTAAAGGACGACTTGCAAACACCCTTCCTTTAAATATCCCCACAGAAAAAAATTGGATGCAGTTAGGTCGGGACACCTAGGGGGCTAAGGAAAATTTCCAAATCGACAAATTATACGGTCGTTAAAAAATTCCTGAACCACTCGCATTGTGTTTTTGGCTGTGTAAGCTATTGCTCCATCTTGTTGAACAATAGACCATTATTAAGTAAATTCCGTCTTTTTAGTTCTGGGATTAGAAATATTCGCAACATGTTTATGTAGCGCTCGGAATTGACTGTTACAGAACGGTTATTTTCATCCCCAAAAAAATAAGGACCAATGAGACCAAACGATCCTACAGCACACAAAACACGATTTTTGGACTATGAAGATTTGTTGTGAACAATTCGCAAGGATTGGTAGCTCCCCAATATCTAAAATTCTGTTTATTAACGATGCCAAATTAAAATTTGCTTCGTCCGTAATTAATAAATTGTGTATTGCTTCTCGATGCTGATCTAAAAATTCTTGACAAAATGTTAATCTTGTTTCCTTATCGCAATTGCAAAGATGCTGTTCCATTTGATATTTCTAAGGATGAAATCTTAAATAGTTATGAAGGATTCTGTGAAGACTCCCCTTGGATATTTCTAGGACAACTGATTGCTGATTAGCAGACCTGTTGGGACTTTCTGCGAAACCAACACTTACGCGTTTAATATTTTCTGGCGTACGAACCGTTCGTCTTTGTCTAGGTTTTTAATGTTTTGCACAGAACCATTTTTAGGCCAGTGACGCACCCATGCCATAACCGTATTGCCTGTAGGCGCTTTCCCCTATTATTTTTACCAAACTGCCGTCGGAAGGCACGCCGCACTTCCTCTACTGCACCAGTTTTGATGTAGGTTTCAACGGAAAACACACGTTGTTGCACTAAGTAATCCATAATTAATTAACTTCGGCAAATGTGTCAAAAATTCTTAAATTTTGTTGCTAAAATTATCACTTCTGACACTGACTACAATTATGGGACTAATAACTAAATCAATGCTTTTAGACAGACGCCTACTCGATAAAATGTAATCCCATCGAATACTCATTTTAATCTATTAAAGAAAAAGTAATAGAATACTGTGTTTATATTTAATTCGAAATTAAAAATGGTCAGTCTTATATGGGAAACCCTGTACTATTTAAATACAACTCTATATGACATTTATGGAATTACTTATATATTATATATAAAATAATTTAAATTTAACCATAAGGGATACAACATTAAATTAACATCTTTCGGTAATTGTTCAGAATTGCAGAACCACGATTTTAAATTAAATCAATATGAATATTTTTTTTTAAGTTATCAAATATAAAATAATTTAATAAAAAATCAAAAATGACAATTTTTTTATTAATTATTGTTTTGAAAAATATTTGGAAAATCCAAAAGCTTAAAAAATTGATATTTTTTATTTTCAAAGTAAAAATTAACACAGAAAATTTCTTGGATTTTTCTAAAACGATTTGTAAATTCGCCGTAAAATAAAAAAAAAAAAAAATATGTTTTGATTTTTTATGACCAAAAGTAGGTTATTTATTGGACTGTTTATGAACGCGTCCCATTTTTTAAACATTTTATTAAAAAAGAATTGTGTATTTATTATAACTACAGAATAAACTAAATTTATACAAAAAATTGCGATTTAAACGAGAAAATAGAAAATGCTAAAAATAGATACCTGAAATGCCAGACAATAAAAAGTCCATATTGTGTGAAAGTCTAGCGTTTGATATTACTTTTAATACAGTGGGAAAAGTAAATATTTGTTTTGCAAATTTTATAAAGCCCTGTATTTTTCATATTTACATGATTAAAAATACATTCTAAAATCAAAATCACTGAATAAGCTAAAAAAATATTTGTTTAAAGGGTTCGTGACAGTATTGTTTTACCACGCTTTGAATTAAATCGCCCTTATGTCACGCAATCCTATTAACTTCTGTTTTCTGTTGTGTTAGAGCTTTAAGGACAATGTTTGATTTTTTAGGTTTACAATTTTGACCTAAAATTAATTATTGACTTGTTTATGAGTTAGGTAATAAATAAATAATTATTAATTATTATTATCATTTTTTATCCACAAAGGCTGATGCCTAAGTACTAACGAACCGTGAGTGTCTTAAGTGTGGTTAGAGGGAGTTTGTTCACACGGGACTTTAATATTTGGAAATTGGGAGAAAAAGGAAAAACTTTTGCGGGCGGCAGATTCCATAGTCTTGATACTCTCGGAATGAAGGAACGACGATAGCGAAACTGACCATTGACAGTTCGAGGCCTCTCTAATTAAACTATAAAAGGATGCATAAAAGTTGCACTACGTGTTGCTCTGTTAGGAGTTGCTAGAGAAGGAATTATTCTGGTCAACTTCTCTAAGCAGAAGCCGCGAAAAAACCTATAGAAGAGCGGCAGATCCACTACAGCTCGACGGTGGGCAAAAAGAGAAAGCCTTTCCGGGAGCGTGGGATCATTAATAAAACGAACGGCTCTTCTTTAAATGGAGTTCAGAATGCTAAGTGGTGTAGAGGACGCCATTCCCCAGACATTAGAACAATATTTTAGAGAGGATCTGATTTGGGATACATAGAGTGTACGGATTGAAAGAAGAGAAATACTTTTTGGCTCAAAAGAGTAATCCAAGCTATTTTAAAGTTACCGAGACTAGGGATGTAATGTGCTTGTTCTGCAAAACTTGGCCGCTCATAGGTAACGGATAAGAATTGGCAGACTTTGTTCTCGACAGCAAACATGACTGTGTTTTCGAGGCCTTAAACTGAACCAGATTTTTGGCGCCCCAATCCAAGATAAGTTTAAGGTCTTGTGAAAGAGATATCTGCATTGACCTGAGCTTGTTTTCCGAGTCAGAATTACATGGTGGCTTAGGAAATTGAATACTAGAGCGGAGGGTACTATCGTCCACAAAACTATGAATGGGATAGATTGTGGAAGAGAGAAGATCGTTAATGTGTAGAAGAAACAGCGTGGGCGCTAGTACTGAGCCCTGGGACACCCCAGCATTAATTTGGTAGAAGCTGGAAAAATGACCATCTACAGTAACTAATATACATCGATTAGAAAGGAAACTGGAGAGCCAAGAGCAAAGCTTAGGTGGAAGACCGTAAGAAAGGAGTGTTAAGAAGCCCATCATGCCAGACCTGATCAAAAGCTTTGGATTGGTCAAGCTCAACGATCTGGGACTCACCAAGAAACTCGAGGGACTTGTTCCAGTTGTGTGAGACAAAAGAAAGAAAATCAGCTGTGGATCTTCTGAGACAGAATCATACTGTCTATTAAGTAAGATCTTGTGTTTTTCCAGAAACTTTAGGATTTAGAAATTAACAAGTAAGATCTTGTGTTTTTCCAGAAACTTGAGTATTTAGAAATTAATAAATTTTTTCATTACTTTGCAAACAACAAAAAAAGAGATAAAGGTCTACAGTTAGAAGGGAGAGTTTTGCATCCCTTTTTAGGGACAGGTTGCACACGTGCAGCTTTCTAACTCTCCGGGAAAATGCCCGAGTCGTAAGAGATTCGAAAGAGGCTTAAATAGGTTATCTTAATTTACCGTTAAATTAGCAAATAAGTGTTTAAAACATTATTTTTTGTCAATGTCCCTAATAATATTAAACTTGTTTAAATATACCAATTGACCAATTTGCCATAACTTATTACACTGTCGTGCATAAACGTATCTATGCAGAATGGAATTTTGACCACTAGTGCAAATTTCATATTTTCCATTACAAATTGGTCTATCTTTCTCACAAAAAAGATATACCTATCGTGCAATTTCAGTCATCATCAAAATCATATAGAGCTACCAGACATATTTTGTGACTGCAAAGCAATTAACTTGTTTAAAGAGATACATGATTAAATAGGCATAAAACAATAATTATTAAAGCTAGAGCTTCGTGCCGGATTTCTATTACTCTTATACTGCAGCCTTCAAATTCAAATCACTTTAGAATCATGCAATGCAGTTAAGTTTATTGTTTCATTAGATTGTTCTAGTCTATACAGAGTAAGTTAGAAATTTATCTTGTCTGTAAAAAAACAAGAGTTGTTGGATGTACGAGGTAGCAGTCATGATTTTGCTGAAAACCCTTTACATTTGTTACATTAACAAAGTGTAAAAAAAATATCAAGGTTTATTACTTTAAACGCCGATAACTTTGAAAGAAATAATCGTAAAAAAAATAAAGGATTTGTAACTAAATTTCCTACAAGATAAGATTAGTTAGAAATTGCATCATGTATTGGGCTTGTTGCAAAATAGCAATAAACAAGAAAAACATGACAAAATTTGTTTTTGCATGGATTTTTTGGACCCTTAGATTTCTCTAAAGACCTCTATTTTTGACCAAATAAAACAATATGCCATAGAGCAGGGATGGCCAACCGGTCTATCGCGACTTTTAGTCCGGTCGATCGTGGCAAGGCAAAAAATATAAATACGTAAAACAGACTGTACTAAACTATGCTGTTTTATTTAAGATTTCAAGAAGAATGTAATTGGTAGATCGCACAAGGTAATGTCAGTGAACAGTAGGTCTAGGGTCTAATCAAGTCGGCCACCCCCGCTATAGCATTATGCCCAATTTTGTTAAAATCCGTAAATGGTTAATTTTTTAAATCAGGTCCATGTAATCTCGGGGATGTTACCAATGACTCCCCAGGGTACACCAGGTTTCTCTTTTTTTTCTTGATATACCTTGCTGGATGTGACTATTGTTTTAGTGGATTTTACACTAAAAATATGTCAAAAGTGAAAAAAATCCTAAAAAACTTACATAAAAACTGGTAAACAATGCACATAAGGTACTTCGGATAAAAACGAAATAACTAAATTTACGTGGAATAATCACTTAATTTATAAAATCTGACAATCAAGATGGTACTCTACCAAGCTACCTTCTAAGATTTTAAAAAAGGTATAAATAAACAACAAAATTAACTATTAAGTTAAAGTTCTCTCTTTGGATTAAGACAACGAAACACTTCAGATACATCACATTTTAATCTATGTCCACGGCAATTTTCATGTAGACCTGTGAAATCTAAAAGCACTTAACAAAACACAACGATCTCGATAAGATTTGAAATACATATAATGGTTTTTAAAATTAAAGGTGAATAGTTCTATGAACTCGGACTATATACATATATTAAAGCAAGTTTCGAACACAGTGCTCGGCCTATTTGAATTTCTGAGATTTAATAATGGAAATACCCAAAAATAAAACACTGTTATCTACTTAAACAACCTTTGTAAACCTAAAAGCTTTTAACCATAAATTCCGCTTTTCGTAAAAACAACAAATGTGAAGCCACATTAAACTGTGGACATGCAATGCGTATTTCAAAATTTAGGATTGCTGTAAATGAACATATGATTATTTATTGAATACAAAATTTTGGCATTTTGATATAAAGTACTGAATTCACTGCTTAAATTATTTCGTCAGCAACATACAGGGTACGAACCAAAAAATATATATTTTTTTATAAATAAATAAATAAGCGTTTTTCCATTTTACTTTTTTATTATACAACTATACATGGATAGTTTTATAAGACTTTAAAATGCGATATGTCGAAAACGGTTTCAAATATTTTTATAAAATTTTGGTGACGTAGTTAAGTACATTGGGAGACATATTTTACATTATTTTTGACATTTTTTTGTCTTGATTTAAAAGATGAGGAATTGAAAATTTTTAGTAAAATTAAGAATTTAATTGTCGCTGCAATATTGATAAACATTAAATTTCTTGGTTTAAAGAAAAATATTTTAAAAAGAAAGTCCAAATAATTTTAAAAAATAAAGGCCTTTTTAACCAAATTTTACAAAACACATACAACATATTTTAAAGCAATGATATAATATATGATTATATGACATAAATTTTCTTTGCAAGTATTTATATTCGGTTCTTAATACATACTTATATGACATGTATTTGTTTTTTTAGTTTGATTAGCAAATTTGATGTTTTTTTTAATATTATTTTTTATTCAGATAGGATAGTAGGACGTAATAAATAATTTTATGCTTAAAGTACCCTGGACATTTTAAAATGCACATTTTCCGTCTTTATTTTTCTATCACATCAGTTGCTACAAAAAGACTTTGTGTCAGTTTTAAAGTGCATCTTTAAAAAAACGCAATACAACGCTAAAAGGTTTTAGTGCTTTTTCATAAATATGCATATTGTTTAGCTGCTGGTTCGTAAATTTACTATATTAAACAACGTAAAGTCAGTGTCAGTAAGTACAGACGCCTGACCTAAAAAAACTTTAACTTTTTCTAGGTCGTTTTAAGTAAGTGAGTTAAGACTTTATTCTTGTATTCCTTTTGTACAAAGTTTGCAATTAAATTTTATCCAACAAAAAACTGATCCTATATAATATTTTTTAAACAATAATTAAACAAACGATGTAACCACAAAGCTTATTTAGTTTTTAGTTTAATACGTACAAAATTATGAAGGTTTCTAATTTCAAAATATTTAGAACTAAAAAAAGTATTAAAATTTACATATAAAAAAGAGGCATGTACGTTTGGATATGTCATACAATATTAGCTCATCTTTAGGGCCGTATATATTATTTTATTAATCAATTGAAATATCGTATAACGTTTAAAAAAGTAAAAACAAAGTATTCTTAAAATGCTTCCTGTTTTAATTAACTGATCAAACAAAATGTATTCGAAGATGCTCTGACCTAATCTATTGATTAAATTCTTTTTTAATTTAAGCAATTCTTTTCGCATGCTTTTTTAAACTTAAAGAGGAAATTTACACTTTATTAGCGTTGTAGAAACCGCCAATTAAAAAAGATGATAATAATATTATTATTGTTATATTATCGTTGATATATATACTTTAAACCATTTTTTTTAAATATTTATATTTTGTTTTATTTATTTATTTATTTTTTCATTTATTTTTAATTAAAAATTGTAAATATTCCATTTTTCGGTTTAGCTTAGCAGGTCAATAATAAGACTAAGAAATATGTAACAATAAACCTTTTTATTTTTATTTAGAAAAAGAAAAATGTTTGTTTAAATTATTTAATTAAACAATATACCAATTATTTAACTGGTAAAAGAGTATTTTGCAATAGCAGTGAAAAATAGCTAACAATACGCTTGAAATCTAAAAAATGCAGAGCACTTTAAAGTTGCAACATTTCATTTACGAGAAAGTATAAGAAATTGCTTTTGTTAAAGTAATGGTAAATGACCTATTGGATTGAAGAGTGAATTTAAATAATTGTAAAATTCTACAAAGGGTTTATTTTAAGTCTAATTTTTAGTGAATTTAATTTTAATTAATTTCGTTTAATGTTGAACATCATATTTTACCTAACTTTATTTACCTACACTTTCCTATAGTATCCGCATCTTTAAATAACACTTGCCTCTTGGTACAGCAGATTATTGTTGGTCACCGCGCAACCATGGGTTATATATAACAAATATTTGTTAATGTAGCACTACAGCTATAAACGAAAGAATTAGCATTCTTTTATACTGAATTTAAAGACAGCTAAACTAAAAAAGTATATTAGGTTTACAAAAAATCTCATTTAAAGGGTATCTCATTTTTCCTAAATATATACATACCCAAGGGTGATATTATATAAATCTTTATGTTCTAAACAAACCCAACATATTTAAGTAACCTGCAAGTTACAATAATTTTGATAGGAATCGAAAAAAATATATATTTTCTTAAAAAAAGGAAAGCTATTAAAAAGAAGGTCACCCAAAAACTATTACCCAAATAAAAAAAAAAAAAAAAAAAAAAAAAAAAAAAAAAAAAAAAAAAAAAAAAAAAAAAAAAAAAAAAAAAAAAAAAAAAAAAAAAAAAAAAAAAAAAAAAAAAAAAAAAAAAAAAAAAAAAAAAAAAAAAAAAAAAAAAAAAAAAAAAAAAAAAAAAAAAAAAAAAAAAAAAAAAAAAAAAAAAAAAAAAAAAAAAAAAAAAAAAAAAAAAAAAAAAAAAAAAAAAAAAAAAAAAAAAAAAAAAAAAAAAAAAAAAAAAAAAAAAAAAAAAAAAAAAAAAAAAAAAAAAAAAAAAAAAAAAAAAAAAAAAAAAAAAAAAAAAAAAAAAAAAAAAAAAAAAAAAAAAAAAAAAAAAAAAAAAAAAAAAAAAAAAAAAAAAAAAAAAAAAAAAAAAAAAAAAAAAAAAAAAAAAAAAAAAAAAAAAAAAAAAAAAAAAAAAAAAAAAAAAAAAAAAAAAAAAAAAAAAAAAAAAAAAAAAAAAAAAAAAAAAAAAAAAAAAAAAAAAAAAAAAAAAAAAAAAAAAAAAATCTTTTTCCCTATTTAAAAAACTATTCCAAGCTTTCAATTATAATCTTTTACCCAGTAAATCGGATATTCACTTTTGACTTAAAAAAGGTTTGGTATCACGACACATAAGACTCTAGACACAAAGTGCTCTCTTGCGTGCATGGAACCATGTGCGTTTGTCAAATTTAATAATTTTTAGAAAAATGTGGGTTAACCTTAGTTAGAGTTAAAAGCTTTGGATTTTAAAAACTTACTTAAGGATTTATAAAAATCTTATGTTGCCCAATATTTCAAATTATTATATATATATATATATATATATATATATATATATATTATATATATATATATATATATATATATATATATATATATATATTATTATTATTATTATATATTATTATTATTATTATATATATTTTATTTAAGCTATGAAATATATTAACATATTAAATCTTATTCGTTATTACATGTAAATAAATAAGATATATAATCTTATAAATACCAAATAACAATATTCTAAAATTAAATAAATAACTTAATCTATATTGAAACATTATAAACTTCATCAAGTCCTAGGTCTTCCTGGATTGTTCCTAGGACCGATGCTGCATTACCCCGTTGCACAGCTAAACCAATTCTTTGGATGATGAAACTGAGATGAGATTTTTTGCATTGTATTTTTTTGCAAATTTCAAACCCTTAGCCTCATCACCCAAAGGACCAAAAGTTTCAACAGCAAAAGAAATGAAGATAAAGCGTTCTTCAAGCTCTTTATATTTCAGATGTTTTTTATTCTCGGCAATACGAGCAGCTGCATCTACAAAATTAGAAGTTTTGTCCAGATAGGATTTTGCAAGTGTATGGCTGCAAGTAGCGTCCCAAAGTAATTGTTTTCCATATTTCCAGGGAATTAAGGTCATTCCATCTACCCGTTTTCCATCGCTTCTGCAAACTCCAAGAGGCTCTAATACAGAAGGATTTTCAGCTAAAATCAGAGCTCTTTTGATAATGTCATTTATCTGACTGCCCTTTTTTGCAGCTTAACCCATGTAGGCCATAAATATCAGCATTTTCGCCGCAAACGCAGGTGTGCTCTCCACACACAGGCAGACCAAGTCTGAGAGCGATGGAAATATGGAATGTTTTGTTGTCTAACAAATTTCCCAAGGACGAAGATGGAAGTGCGTTAATCCAAGCATTACTTTCAGGGGCCTCAAGAGCAAGTAGAAGTGCCTTATCTTCACTTGTCTGGCACATGTTTGTACTATATTTGTGATGAGCCTGGCAAATTAAAAAGTCAAAATCTTTCTGTTTTTTTGGTAATTCTTGTGGTTGATTTTGAAGATTGCAAACAGATAACCATCTTACAAAACAATTGCTGAAATCATTATCTACTGTCGCAAGAATATAGGAAGGTAAAATTTTGGAAAGTAAACCTGACACGTCATTGATTGAACCTAAAAAGGCAGAAATAGACAGGGTGGATGTATCTCTTATTCCAAGACCTCCAAATTTTACTGGAAGAGTGCTTTGTAACCAAGAATTTAATTTAATATCACAATTTGTTATGTCTTGAACTAAACTTTGTAATACATTATCAAATTACAAAGTAATTCTGAGATTTCAACAAGGTGAACATCTTAACAAATAAGACATTCGAGGTATGGCAAAGGAATATTTTAGTAAATAATAGGAAATATGTGAGTCTATAAATTTTAATTTGTGCTAAGAGATTTTAAAAATTCTGTCTTTTTATTAATTGAGTATTCAATTTCATTTGACGAAAAAGCATTTCCTAATAAATTAAAATTTGAAATGGGAATTACTGACAGATTAGGAACAACACTTAAAAAATTTGATAGTATATTGGAATGATCTTTAGATAAAACAGTTAATTCACACTTATCAAAATTTAAATTTAAACCCAAATCTTTACTTCCTTTGATTATTTTATGAAAATTATCTAAAACCGATTTTGGGTTTCCAGCAAGTGTACCGTCATCTAGATACCAAAGATTTATTTCTGTATTTAATGATAAAATAAGTAGATGAATTGCTAAACTAAAAGAGCTGGTCCAAGAGGATCTCCTTGTTGGACACCTCTTTGAGAAAAATATGTTGATCACCGTAAGAAAGTAAACTCGGATTATCATAACATTGGGCTATAAATGCTAAAAATTCTGGAAGATATTCGCTTACTCGTGATAAATTGTTTTCTATTAACCATATTAAAAGCGTTTTGATAACTTATTTTTAAAATAACTTTATCTGATTCGTGAGGACAAAGAAGAAAACGACGTATTGCGTGTATTGCTGCTTCTGCTCCGCATTTTGTTCCAAAGCCAAGTTGATATGGGCGACAAAGGTTACCAAGCTTTTCATAAATACGAGAGCATATTACCTTAGAAGCTAAACGTCGAAAACATATTCCTACTGCTATTGGTCGAATACCTCCATCTTTTTTATTAAAAGCACATAGGTTTGCTCCATAAAAAAATTTACAAATATCTTTTGGAACTGAACCTTGAAATAAATGAGTTATAAGTTAAAAGAATGGTTACCATGCTCGTCACTTACTAAGACCTTAAGATGTCTTGGTCTTAATGAATCTATACCACCAGAAGACCCAGGACGAAATGAAGAAATAGCACCTTTAATTTAATTTTCAGATAAATTAAAATTAAAATCAATATTTTTAAAGGAATAATCGACATCATTATCTTGTTCGGATACTGGATGTTTCTTTTTCAGTTTTTCATAGGTCTCTTCATTTCTAGTTGCGATAAGTATCATCTGACGCGAGAATTCGGATTGCACTTCTGATATCTCCATCTGCAATTTTGGCTTTGATTTTCTTTGAAAGGTACTTATTCTCATCAAACTTGTTGGAATCTTTCTTCTTTGATGGTTTTTTAGATGTTACTGATATTTTTATATATAATTCAAGAAGATCATTTGTTTGTAAAAACTTATTTTTCAACCAGGATTTTAAATTGTTTTTTATCAATGTTGTTAAAGAAGATTTTCTATTATGTTTTGAGTTGACAGGTATTGCTAAAACGGCGTATGGGAAAAGAAATAATGAAATCCAAGAATGAAAGTCATTTTTTGATACACATTTTCAAGAAGAAATGAAAGTTCATCAGAAATTGATGGTCTGGCTCCTTTTGGAATGATTTTTACAAAGGGAATTGATGATTTTAATTCACAAAAGCTTTGATAAAAAATTCACCATTTAAACTTGGATTTTGATTAATCAAATTTTTATATATATTTATATATATTATTATAATATATATATATATATATATATATATATATATATATATATATATATATATATATATATATATATATATATATATATATATATATATATATATATATATATATACAGGTGGCCCAACCCCATTGGGAAAAACTTTTAGCACGGTCATATGTGGGTCCATGAGGAGCATATTTCAAAATTATTTTGAAATATACAGGGTGACCCAAAAAGAAAGTACATATCAAAGTTATATTTTTTCTTATGAAACACCCCATATTTTTTGATATTTTTAGATACTATAGCCCAAATAAAGGTGAGTTATTGTTATATTTCCTATACCTAAAACTAACCGTTTCTGAGAAATTTAGAGAAATTTAAAAATACAGACCATAATTTAAAAATTGTTTACACCCTGAAACATATAACAAGCTGCTTGTAATTATATTTATTGCTTAGCTCAAGGTTTAAGTTAACTATTACATAAAAAGTTTTACCTTAATATTATACAGAGTGTTGAAAAAAATTGCCTTAAAGTTTGGACACACATTTTATTAAATAACTTTCCTAAGTTAAATGGAACACAATGTATTTAGTGACCTATTTTGACGCGGAACTAAATTCTCTTTAAAACCATATTAGGGTTTCCTATACCTATATCTTCTGCTTCTTATGCACACGGCGTTTTTATACTTGACTTGTCTTTTATCTGAAAAATGGAACACCTTCTATTGTAATTAAGGATCACGTAGATTCGCTTAAAGCACAAGTTTAAATTTTTGAAAATAAGATGTATCTCAATCAAAATTCAGGCAAAAGTAATAACTCCAATTTATTGCCATTTCTAAAACATTAAAGAATTTTTAAAAATGGGGATTGAAATATAGTAGAAGGCACACCTGTCCTAATTATTGTGACAAAATATGTTAAATTGCACTTGTTTCTTAGCAAATGTATCAGATTTTATGGTAAAATAAAACTACTCTTTTTCCAATTATTCCACACCACACGTTAACAGACCATCTGTGCTGGTGAGTTTCAAAAATATTAGAATTTTCGTCACTGTAGTAGCAAAAGCTATTTCTGTTAACTAATCTGTTATTATAAAAAATAAAGTCTAATACATTTGCTAAGAAACAAGGGCAATTTAACATATTTTGTCTCAACAATTGGTGCTTTCTAATGTATTTCGATCCTAATTTTTAAGAATGCTTTAATATTTTAGAAATGGCAATAAATTGGAGTTATTACTTTTGCCTGCATTTTGCTTGAGATACATTTTATTTTCAAAAATTTAAACTTGAGCATTTAGCGAATCTACGTGATCCTTAATAAAAAGGTTTTTTAATTACAATACAGGGTGTTCCATTTTTCAGATAAAGGATAAGTCAAATATAAAAACGCCGTTTGCATAAAAAGCAGAAGAGATAGGTATAGAAAACCCTAATATGGTTTTAAAGAGAATTTAGTTCCGCGTCAAAATAGGCCACTAAATACAGGGTGTTCCATTTAACTTAAGAAAGTTATTTAATAAAATGTGTGTCCAAACTTTAAGGCAATTTTTTTCAACACTCTGTATTATATTAAGGTAAAATTTTTTATATAATAGTTAACTTAAACCTTGAGCTAAGCAATAAATATAATTACAAGCAGCTCGTTATATGTTACAGGGTGTAAACAATTTTTAAATTATGGTCTGTATTTTTAAATTTCTTTAAATTTCTCAGAAATGGTTAGTTTTAGGTATAGGAAATATAACAATAACTTACCTTTATTTGGTCTATAGTATCTAAAAATATCAAAAAATATGTGGTGTTTCATAAGAAAAAATATCACTTTGATATGTAATTTATTTTTGGGTCACCCTGTATATTTTAAAATTATTTTGAAATATGCTCCTCATGGACTCACATATGACCGTGCTAAAACTTTTTCCTCAACTCTTTTCATTTCTCGTAGAAAAACCGAGGCGAATGGGGTGGGCCACCCTGTATATACTTTAAAAATTGTCTACAAGTGTGTCATTATCTGTATGTTGTTGTTTAATCGTTTATTAATAACTTTTGACTTTTATAAAATTATTTTTACCATTTGGAACTAGGTTAAACAGAAACGCTTAAAAACATTAGTGGTAAGCGAAGCGAATCAAGTTGAGAAAATAAAGTGGACATGAACCTAAAACAATGATTTAAATTTTCACCTATTTTGTGTTATTTAAATAAATTACACCTAGCTCTATTTAAATCCTAGTATCAAAGGTAATAGTTAAAAATAAGTTTAAATATTACAAACTTTTAATTGCTAAAAAGTGGGGTACAATTTGCGTTATATTGTTCCACGTTATGATTTAAATTGCAGGTAATGCAGAGCTATTTAAAAGTGGCGACAGACATGCAACTTAGTCGCCTGTAATGATATAATATGACTAATAATCCAAAATTACTGGGTGGATTAAATATAAAATAGTCGTACAAAGGCATCAGCATTAAAAAACATGTTAATTTGAACTGGTTGAATATCAGCAACAATTCTTGGAAAAACATAGCATGTACATAGGGAGTACGTATTTATACCTACTTTCTTTCACAATAACGACACTTTGTTTATGACGATAAATAATATTTGTTAAATCTAGTGAAAGTTCAGTTTTTCATTATGAAATTTATTTTTTATTGATGATCCAATATAACCTGTGCCTTTGGAAAAATATTTAAAAAGTAACGAAAAAAATGTTTCCGGTATTATTATTTTTTTTACAAAAATCATTATCCGTGTTATTGAATTAATATAAGGGCTGAAGTGGCTTGCAAATTGCAGGTATGCTACTAAATTTTAATTTATAAATTTTATTTATCAACAAGACAAGGATTGCTTAAACATTTTTTTATACACACAAATACACAAGAGCAACTATTAATTTAATTTAAAAAAAAACTACAAAGATTTTTTACTTGGCATTTTATTAAAAAGAAACTTACATATTTTGGTATTAAATTTTGTCAGGAATAAGGAATTAGTGCTTTCATAAAATAAATTTGCAAAGCTAAGAATTTTTAAATGAAGTAGATACTTGTAAACTCGGTCTACTAAAATTAGAACCATAAGTTTTTTAAAGCCAATTTTTTAACTCTGACCTATAATTTTTATTACAGATTACAAAAAAAATTAACTACAAAGTTTTATAACATTAAAATTAAAATAAAAAATAGATCCGTATTAAATTCTAAACCAATAAATCTTAAAAATTTATTTTTCCTTTCTGTTTTTTCAATACTTTTACGTTTCATTAACATGAGCATGCTAATGAAAAAAATAGTTGCTTTCGTGTTTAGTAAGTTGCAAATTTGTTTTGTCATGACTTTTACCCCAGACTAAATAGCTTTGATTAATCGTTTAATCTGTTTAAAAGGTTGTAATAGATCGCTTATTATGTTTTAAATAAAAATATGCATGCCTTTATTTTTGATGATTCTGATTAAGTGTTTAATATAACTAACAGGCTATTCATAAACACGTTCTATTGTTGGCGTAGATTAAAAAAATATACTTTTTTAATTGTTGAGCTTTCGAGATATACCTATTCAACTCTTCCTTAGGACATCTACAATTTATGAAAACAAACTATTATTAGTTATCTATTTTAAAAACTATTTTTTTTGCATTTGGTATTATTTAAATTATCAAAATGGTAGCCAAAATAGTAAAAAATCAATAACGCATGGGTTTTTAATGAATATGCTTTAAAGTAATGGAATACTGGGTAACAACAAAATTAAAAAGAATATATTTCCAACACATAAAAACCCTCTACATTTTGCAATCGCTATTTTTGATTTAATAAGCCATACATATCCCAATAGATTGACCAGTAAAACCTCCGGACTTCAATTCATTGTATTTTTTTGAACTTACGAAAAATTTAATGAGTGGTAAAAAAATTAATATACCCACTCTTACAAAGTATTATTATTCTATTTTAGCAAATAAATAATAAAGGGAGGTAACTAAAAATGCCCTTTTAAATTTGAGTATCAGAGAAAAAAAATGTAAAAAAGGCAATGAAGAGCATTTCAAACATTTTCTGAAATAATTTTATTATAAACTTTTGTATTTGCTACTTATATTTTGCGTTTAAATAGAGAAAAGTAGTACCGATCACATTGTTTCTAAAAAAAATATTACCTTGTATTAGACAAGAAATATATCACATTTTTAAAGTTTTTTTGTAAGCTTTAATATACCATATAGATAAGTTAATAACGTTGATAAAACAGTGATTGTACCAATTTTAAATCAACGGTTATCGGTTATTAAAATCAGTTGTTTGGTTTTTCCAAATAAAAAACAAAAATTATAAAAACAGTGGTATACAGGGTGTTGAATTTTTAAATTTCTTTGAAATCTAAAATTCTTCTTAAGTCCGAACCTAATAATTGTCAATACTTTTGTGCATGGTATTTTAGAGAAACAGGTAGATTTTATTAATAAAAATTTTAAAAAATATTAAGTTTAAACCTCACTTTAATCTAAATCGTTCAAATTAGATAATCTTTTTATAACGTAAAACGTAAATTTATTTTTCATTAAATGTAGACTGTAGGTAGGTTTAAAGTGAGTGGACTTTTTACGCCCTCCACTGTAAACGCTCGACTATTGTGGCTCACACCTTTTAATATTTCTCCCAATAGGATCGGACTTCTAATGAATCCGATGCCAGATTGGGAGAGAGTTCTTACATCTCCTTTTACTTTACACAATGTGTTCTGGTGTCCCGGTCTCCTGAAGAGTATGACGAGCAGACGATTAGATCCGTCATGCCCTTCTCTTTCGGTCTAGTGACGTGGGTAGCTACTAGGTCCTTGTTACACGAACCAGTTGTTCTTTCTGAGGCCGCATCTCCAGCATTACCCTATAAAAACGGTCCTATCCGCTATCTGTTTAAAGCCAGGAAACCCTTTTCCCTATAAAGGCGGTTCTGTCCGCCTTCTGTTTGGATTCAGGGATCCCCTCCTAAGCACCTGTTTGTTCGGGATGGATAAGCCCTTCCCTGTGAAACAGGCGCCGGTGACTTCAGGGGCACTTTCCGAAACAGATTCACCCGTTTCGGTCGGCGCACCTTTGTCACTTTTTTCCTATGAAAGCGGTTCTGTCCGCTTTCTGTTTGGAGCCAGGGAAATAATAGTCCACCACGGCGGAGCCCTGCATTACCGCAGTAAGGCTAGACACTCTGAGAGGTCGCCCTGTATCTCAGAGGCACCGTTGGAGACACCTGTTTAAGGCACAGGATGTCATTCACTTATCAGCACGTATGCTAACACATTAAGTTAAGCCTTGTGTTCATCTTAGCTTTGGATCCCGTTCCATACGCTAACCAAAAGAGTTGCCGATAACCAGCAACCCTAGCACATGTTCCAAAAGATCCTACAGGGCCCAACCACGACGACGACGTGTGAACACAGCGGTTGGGAAATGTAGACTGTACTCATGGCACTGTGTACTTGTTTGTGTTAATAAAATTGTTATACTTTTAGATATAACTACCTTTTTTTAAAAAAATATTTTATAAAGTGACCTCATGCAGGGTAAAAATAAATTAACTTGGCATCACATGTAACTAAATTTTAATAGCCCAATTTGGATTTTGTAGTTAACACACATTTAGTATGCTGCTATTTAAAAGAAAATGTATCTGAAACAAAGTATTATTATTAAAACTGATAAGTTATACGTAGATTGCGATGAGTTTTATTTTGCAACACTGGTGCAATTAACAAAAAAGGGGAAAAAAATCAAAATTGTCTTATGCATCTGAAATTGTGCCTATGAGTAAAAAATTGCAGCTTTCAGCCCTTTGGAAAAATAATTGTTCCATGAAAAAACAAAATAGGCGACTTAAATTGGCTAGTTAAGGTTCAATATTTTTTTAGACCACTGCAGAGAAAAGAATATACTAGATCTGCTTGTCCTTAAATAAGGTTTCGGTTATTTTATGAGAAACAGCCAAAAATTAACGGTAATTAACATAATGACCGTTACCATTTGTTAAAATAAATTGGCTGGGTTTTCTCAGGCGCTAAAAAGTTTATGTTTATTATTATATTATTATGGCTTTACATTTTTTTAAATGTTACCTTTTTTTCAACATTTTACGATTCCCCTTTCAATTTTTTTATACCGGGTGATGCGTCGCCGAGCGGAACAAAGGAAATCCCATTAAAATTTTTAAGGGGGTTAATTATTGGCTCCCTTGTACATTTTACAGAAAAAATGTAAGATAACTTTTTAAAGAGACCAATCTGACAAACCCTCGGGCCAAGTTTTAAAAAACTTTATTGAGCGAATCTTCAATTATTCAATTAAATGTAATTGCAAAATTACCAAATTTTCGGTTTAGGTAAAACCAAACAGACACCAGCCACGAGCAAACAATTTGTTATAAGGCTTTGTCAAATCTGACGTTCAGCCGAATACAAGAAATGTTTTTTTCGTTTCATCAATCTCACAACCATTACATTCAAAGTAAAAGACACGTTAACATTATTTTTTTATCAAACCTTTATTTAATGTAACAATTATTACTATCGATCATTTAAAAAATAATTTTATAATACTAGAATTTAATTAAAGCAATATCACTATCTGAAACTGAAACACTTTTAATTTATTTTCCCATCAGGCCTATCTGGCCCATTTCAACCATTAAACGTATTGTCAGTAAATTCGAGTTCAAAGCCATCGCAATAAATAATTGTAAATGTTTAACTCAGAAGACCGAAAATAGATCCGAAAAAAGAGAGAACTGAACTCCTAATATTTTACTAGGTGTGGAAAAATAAAATGAAATAAAATACAATAACTTAAAAAAATAATAATAGAGAATTACATAAAAACATTAATTCATCAAATGTTCAAACAACCCCCCATTAACTGCTAAACAATATCCCAACCGATCATAAAATTAATTTCTAACGTGTCTTAGTTAATATTGCGAAATTTTATTACATTCTAACAAAATAGCGTTTTGTAGCTGGTTTAGATTTTCAAATTTTACACTTTTATAAATGACACTTTTTAAGTGACCCCACAAAAGGAAGTCATTCGGTGAAAGATCAGGTGACCTGGCTGGCCAAAGTATCCGGTACCGTGGACCAATAATATTGCCGTTAAAAGAATTTTCCAGGTACTCTCTAACCATACGGGCATTATGGGCGGGGCAACCATCCAAATGATCTGATATTTGATCTTCCCGAACAACTTCTTTCAAGGCGGGTCCGATTTGATTTTGAAATAGGTCCAAATAGGTTTCTGCTGTCAGGTTATAATCCATAAAAAAGGGTCCAATGATATGGTTTCCGATAATTCTCACGAATACATTTATTTTTTGGGGATATTGTGTCCGAGTATTAACAAAGCGTTCATTTTCTTGGCTCCAATACCGGTAATTCTGAACATTGGTTTATTGTTGAGGGTGAATGTACATTTATCGGTAAAAGAAATATTTCTTAAAAAATTCCTATCGTTATTTGCTCTTTCCATCATTTTATAACAAACTGCCATCCTTCGCTCTTCATCTCCTTTCTGCAGCCCTTGATGTTTTTCGAATTTACACAAATAGTATTTGTGTTTTTTCAAAGTGCGCAATACCGTTGTATGGTGTTTATTTACCTCTTGCCCAAGAACCCTCGAACTAACCATTTTGTTTTTCTCCACACTCAGTAGAATATTAAGATCTCTGTTTGCTCTTTCTTCGGCTCTATTTTCGATATCCCGAGTTAAACATTTACAATTATTTCTTGCGGTACCTTTGGAATCGAACTTACTGACAATACGTTTAATAGTTGAAATGGACGGAATTGGCTTGGTGGGGAAATAAACTGAAAACATTTCAGATACTGCTCTAAAACTGTTTCCCGCATAATGCCACTTAATTATGTATACTTCTTCGTCGATTGAATAATTCTTTTTATTTTTTCAAATACTGACTGTCACTGATTTCACACATGTCAGGGGCAATATTTATTTTACTGGTGCCGGTTTGGTTTTACCTGAACCGAAAATTTGGTAATTTTGCAATTACATTTAATTGAATAATTCAAGATTCGCTAATTAAAATTTTTTGAAACTTGGCACGAGGGCTTGTCAGATTGGTCTCTTCAAAAAGTTAACTTACATTTTTTTTGTAAAATGTACAGGGTAGCCAATAATTGACCCTCCTAAAATTTACATGGGATTTCCTATGTTCTGCTGGGCGACGCACCACCCTGTATACGTGCGTCCGCGTCGTAAATCGCCCTGTATATGAACCCGATTTTATAGGTTTCTTTCTCTGAAGTATTATTTAATTATTTGTGATGTTTTATATTTAATTTTCTATGGTTAAACCTAACGGTTTCTAAATTTTACAATTATTGTAAATATAAAACGTATTTTGTCAACAGAATTTTTCATAAATAACGTTAAATTTGTATCAGATTTTTTCTGGACGTGTCAATTTTTTTTTAATGTTATGTCTATCAAAAAGTAGTAATTAACTTGCAGTATCATGACTTTTACTAAACCTAAACATACCAACATAATGTATTTATAATTAAATAATAAAAAACAGCTGAATTAAATTGTACGAAATCAATTACTAAGTACTCCTAGCAATAAGCAGCCTGCTTGTTAAAGTAATGAAAAATGACTCTCTTTGAATATACTGACGGAATAATTAATTTTCTCTAGTTTGTTGGTTTTCCAACCTTGATTCAATACCTTAAATTGATTGTTTAATCTATCTAAGAGGTTTATAGCTCCCTAAAGATTTTTGAAATAGCATGTAATTTTATGGTTAGAATAATGGCAATAGGTGTGTTAGTATGATTCTATTTATTTATTTGGAACAAGAGTTAGAAGATAGATACTATGGGTCTTATTTTTTACATTTGTTTGTCGTAATGTCACTTACAGACTGGATTTTTCAAATGAAGTACAAAAATAAAGTACTACATACAGGTATGCAGACCTTTAACAAGATAATGTTAAAGAGATGGTTTCCGTTACAGCGTAGTATTACAAATTATAACGGATTTTGACAATGGTTGTAAAGCAAGTGTTATAAGAATGTACAAACCAAACTCCATAAAACTAGGTGACGTAATAATCCCCCACAAGACAACCGTCAAATATCTAGGAGTTTATATGGACAAAAAATTAAACTGGAAAGACCACATACAATACTTAATTAAAAGAACAGAAAATGGTTTAAATGTCATAAGAGCCTTTAGTCATAAGAAATGGGGGCCGATCCCAACATCTGTCTTCTTTTATAACGCTTATGTCCGCTCAATTTTGGACTTTTCCAGTGTACTTTATGGATCAGCTGCGCAAACTCACCTAAACAAAATAGAAACAATTAAAAACAAATGTCTAAGACAAAGCGTGGGTTTCCTAAAGAGCACACCCATACTCGCTATTGAAGCAGAAACACAAGAACCACCATTAGACCTTAGAAGAAAATTCACATCGGATAAACTACTCTTAAAGCTAATATCTAAAGATAGCATCTTAATAAATAAAATTAACCAACTTACTATTTTGTGTTTTACACACCCATATTGGAAAGTTTTAAAAACTGCCAATGCTTGTACAGAGTTATTCCTGGATAACCCAGAGTAAAGACGCAATATATAGTGACAAAACGTTACCTTACTTTCAATTAAGCTATTCTGCAATAGAATGCACACCTAAAGTTATCATTCGTAACTCAAATTGTAAAAATAATATCATTCTTAAACAAGACTTTTAGAGCAACAAGCCACTACTTGGGAAAACTATGAACAGATTTTTACGGATGGATCAGTTCTAAACAAAAAAACAGGCTGTGCTTTTTATCACAAAAATAAAAACATAATAAAAAAAATTAAATTACCAGATGGAGCTTCCATATACTCGGCTGAACTCTGGGCTATCCTGGAATCACTTAGATATTGTTTAGATTATGCAGAAAATAGTAGATTTGTAATATTTTCCGACAGTAAAAGTTCATTGACAAAAATCGCCACCTGTGGCAACATTGCGCCTGACAACTATCTCCTTAGCTCTATATTAAATATGTACACAGAACTAATAAACAACTATAAGAGTATATATTTTGTTTGGATTAAAGCACATGTAGGGATAACTGAAAATGAACTTGTCGACAAAGCAGCCAAAGAAGCCACAACTAGTGGCTCCTATTCAAATTTTAAACTCCCTCACTCTGACATAGTCTGTCATGCAAGAGCAAAAATGAGAGATGAATGGCAGGTGCAATATATAAACTGAGAGAAGGGGTTAAGATATAAGGCTAATTTTCCTAACCTAATTAGGGAATCTTGGTTTCGCAAAGAGTCAAATAAAAATTTTATTAGAACTATATCACGTATTAGAGTTTTCATGCATTGGTGCCAAAGCACATGAAACGAATAGGCCTTCAAAATGAAGAAAATTGCGAATGTGGTGAATTAGGAGACCTAGAGCATTATATCTTAACCTGCCCCAGATTCAAAACACAAAGAGATACATTGTTTAGAAATATAATATCTCACATAGAGCTTCCTTGTAATTTAAATACTCTTATATCAAAAAATAATATAGAGGTTTATAAATGTATATACCAATTTATAATTGAATCAAAACTTAAATTGTAAAAGAGCAAAAAAAAAAAAATTTTTTGTTTATGGTATGAATAATAATAATAATAATAATAATAATTAAAAAAAAAAAAAAAAAAAAAACAAAAAAAAGAGAAAAAAAAAACAAAAAAAGAGAAAAAAGAAAAACATTATTGAGGAAAAAAAAAAAGAATAAAATAATAAATTACAAAATATTATAAAATTAGATAATAAAAATCAGGCCAAAGTCAGCTAACGAATTTTAAAAATATTTATGTTAAGCACAGAAACTACGGAAAAATGGATACATTCTTGACAAGCAAAGAGAAATGCTGGCTATTTGGTTTTTTACCAGTGCCATAAAACGCAACCACACACACACACACATTATTAGGTATAAATCATAATTTTTATTATTTATTTCCTCTCAAGCGATAATTGGTGGAATGCATCAGAGGGCTGTATTGCTACGTGAACGTCAGCTGCGGTTTCGTTGACACAATAAGCCGCGGTTACCTTTTTAATAATGACAACCCAGTAATTTTAAAATGACAACGTTAAGTTAAAATAAGCTTTTATTTTTATTGTTGTTCATAAATATGAGGTGATATTAAAGTAACAATTTTAAAAACATATTACGGTGTAACCGAAAAATTTAAAGTTTTTACCATGGACGTAGATTTGCATGCTTTTCAATAAACTTCAAAATATTTTTTTCTAAAATAATTAGGGAAGCTAATTATTAATTCAGACCATTAAAAATTACATGGGATTTCCTATATTCCGCCCGACAATGCACCACGGTATCTTTAGTCATTTTCTCCCAACTAAAACTTGTTAAATTGTAGCTAACCCAATATCTTGAAGAAAAAAAACAGCTGACTATAACATGCTGCATTATACGTCAGCTGTCGCTCGAACATGAAAAAATGCTTTCAATGATTTCCTCTTAACTAATATATATAGGTAATACACCACCCGGCATATTCACTTATTTCCTTTCAACTAAAAACTTGTTAAATTATAGCTGACTAAACTTGGTGCATTTGACTCAACTGGTCGCTCGAACATAAAAAAACTTATACTTTTAGTGATTTTCTCTCTGGTGATAGCTTATATGCAACTATGGATATATATATATATATATATATATATATATATATATATATATATATATATATATATATATATATATATATATATATATATATATATATATATATATATATATAATATATATATATATATATATATATATATATATATATATATATATATATATATATATATATATATATATATATATATATATATATATAATCCATAGTTGCATATAAGCTATTACCAGGTAAATTTTCTAGTTGAGAGAAAATCACTAAAAGTATAATTTTTTTTTTTCATGTTCGAGCGACCAGTTAACGTAAAATGCACCATGTTATAGTCAGCTGATTGTTTTTTTTTTTTTAAAATATTAAGTAAGCTATAATTTAACAAGTTTTTAGTTGAAAGGAAATGAGTGAATATGCCGGGTGGTGTATCGTCGGGCGGAATATAAGAAATCCCATGTAATTTTTAAAGGTGTCAATTATTGGCTAAACTAATTATTTTGGACAAAATTTTTTATATACTTTATTGAAGAGCATGCAAATCTACGTCCATGGTAAAAAATTTAAATTTTTCCGGTTACACCGTAATATATTTTTAAAAATTGTTACTTTATTATCGCCTCATATTTATGAGCAACAATAAAAATACCAGTTAGTTGTGGATTAACGTTGTCATTTTAAAATTACTGCTTTGTCATTATTAAAAAGGCAGCCGTGGCTCATTGTCCCAACGGAACCGCAGCTGACGTTCACGAAGCTTTATAAAACAACCCTCTGATGCATTCTACCAATTTTCGCTTGAGAGAAAATTGGTCATGTAAATCTGTTACTGGCTCATGGACCAAAAATCCCGGGAAATTATGTAGAAAATCAGTGTGTGTCATAAATTTAAGTTGGCATCACATTTAAATTTAGAGCAGAGCCGAAGTCTTTTGTTTTTAAAGATCACTGATAAATAAAACTACTATGGTTTTTACCACAAAAATATATTCAAAATTGTGACTGCAGTTTCATTTTCAAACAAATATTTCTTACAGATTGTTTGAAAATGACTCTGTGAGTTGAAACTGCAGTCACAATTGTGAATATATTTTAGTGGTAAAAAACATAGCAGTTTTATTTATCAGTGTTCTTCATGATGATTTATTACCAAATATTAACGGCTAATAGCATCAATTTCTTCTGTTTTTATTTTAAATTATCCTTATGGTAAAAAATTGGATAATTCTCGAAAAACTATAGCTATCTGAAGTAACATTTAATTGCATTTTATAGAAATTATAATTATAAAATTTGCCAAATACAACAACAATCAACTAGAACTTTTTACTTTTCAAAATCCTGCGCTTCTTTTATTACAAAAATTGGTGATTATTACACTAAACTTCAAACTAAGTATATTTTGTTGGAAAAAAATACAAAACTACATCTATTCTCTTTATATTAAAGCATTTAATATAAAATTTAATATTACAATAAAACGCAGTAAAAAAATATCATTATATTAAAGAATTTTAAATATTCTATGATAGTTTCGATTAAAAGCCACCAATGGGGTGCATAAACGGAGAAAACAGTAAAAGTATAATTTGAAATTTGACGCTAATGGATATCTCGAAATCAAAACGTTGTCAAAAAACTAACCTCAGATTTGTATCAAAGCCCCAAAAAATATGTGTAGTAAGAAAACACTTTCAAATTAGCGAGGGGCAAGAAAAGTAAAAAATTAGTTTTGTTATTTTAAAGCGATTGTTCAGTTTTATACATGGCAACAAAAAATTATGAAAGTCCTGATCTGACAATACCATTTATTGCGCTAGACCCAGAAGGCCTTTCCCTATACTCGTTTACCTTTTTTGCCCTGTATGCGCGGTTAAGATTGATCTACACTACTGGTCTTTCACCAACTTTGAAACTTCTTTGATATGGGCCAATTAATTTTCTTCTGATGTTACTATTTTAGCAAATAAGGTGTTCACATACAACCAAACAACCTCAACAAATTTGTTGGTTGGCCTTGGTTTGCCATGTGTGTACATGCCTTAAGACGTTTGAAGTAGATGTAAAAAAGCAGGAACGCGAAAGAAAAAAAAATTAAGGATGTTTTTTTAAAAGATTAAACCCTACTATGTATTTTATTCCTTTTTTTAAGATAAGACAACTAAAAAAATATATTTTACTTACTATAAGCCACGCTTCAATCCCCAAAAAAATCGTGTAACAAAAACAAGGTACAGAAGAAAAAAGCAAGAAAAAATACCTTCTCAAAAGAGATTATAGGTATACGCAATTCATGATAATAGTACGATAAAATATGTGGGTCAAAAAGGGCTTTATTCCCGTATCAAAGATAACCCGTCACTCAAGAAAATTGTGTTCGAGCTAGAATTGTATAAATATAATATTTCTCGGGGGAAAGCTAAAATGCCTCCTCGGTTCGGTATTAAGGTTGTATTCGACATTAATTTCACCCCTTTAATAGTTTGATGTAATGTTTGGCTTCATTTGGGTTAACTCCTTTGAGTATTCTAAAGATTTAGTAAGCAATCGTTTTTATTGTTACCGTTGCATGACGAGGGTATCGTTTATAACATAAAATTATTACCAACCCCAATAAGTATTTAAATTAACAAATGAAATATACAGGGTGTTTCCTAACTACGGTACGAAACTTCAGAGGGTGATTGGCTAGGTTGTTTTAAGAAAAAACGTTCCTATGAACATATGTCCGGAGTTGCTTCGTTTCTGTGATACAGGACGTTGAAGTTTAAAGAAAAAAACGGTATTTATAAAATATCATAAATATCCTAAAACCTATTTGGTCGAAATTTGGTGCAGTTATTTGAAGTAATAAGGTGCTTATTTAGCTCTAACTATATTGAAATTATTAGCTCCAGTGGAGTCTCAGTGGGCACCACAGCAATATTATTGACGAAAAAAGTACACCAATGACTTTTTCTTATAGTTTTTATATTTTTTAAGATTAAGCAACTAAAAATACAACTTTTTACTTTCCTGTGTTTTCTTCGTTTTCGAGAAAAAAAAAAACCACATTAACTCATTCTAAAAGCTATCCATGGACAACATAAAATAAAAACCAAAAATAAAAAATAAACAATTTTGACCTTAAAGTAAATAAGCAAAATGTCCACCTTCTGATAAAATACAGGACTGCAACCGATTTGTCATTGAGTGTCTGACACGTGCAAAAATTCCTGGAGTATTCCTTATGACATTGCAAATGTCAATTATCCGATTCCTCAAGTCATTCACATCTAGTACAGGAGTTTTATAAACAAGAGCTTTCAAATGGCCCCATAAATAGAAATCTAGAGGATTCATATCAGGACTGCGAAGTGGCCAATTTTGAGGTCCTGCACGTCCAATCCAGCGATTAGGGTAGGTGATGTCGAGATGCTGACGAGCAAGAGCACATGTTGACTCTTACTTGTACGGGTACTTCTTCTAACAAAATGGGTAAATGATCTTGCAAAAAGTCCGTGTAGGATTCACCTGTTAATCTTGCTGGTAAAAAAAATGGGCCAATTAGGTAGTCACCAATAATTCCTACCCAAACGTTCAGCGAAAATTGTTGCTGAAAATGACTTTCTCTAATAACGTGGGGATTTTCGTCGGCTCAAAAATGGTCATTGTGAAAGTTCATAATAGCATCTCGTGAAAAATTTCGTCCGTAAATAAAACATTTGGTAAAAAATTATTATTGTATGCCATGGTAAGAATCGACCACCTGCAAAACATTAATCTTGTTTGAAAATCCCGAGGTAACAGAGCGTGGACCCGCTGTATGTGATATGGGTACAGGAGGTTCCTTTTTAGAACTTTCCAAACGGTTTTTGGGCTGACTTCAAGCTGCTGTGCAATCTTCCTGGTACTATTTAAAGGATCTTCTTCTATCACATTAAGTATAGCTTCTTCTAATTCAGGCGTTGTTACAGTTTCTGGTCTTCCACCACCTGTATTTTTATTAAAACTCCCAGTTTTACATAACCTTGCGTGTAGCGTTCTAAATGTTTTGGCACATGGAATTACTCTGTTAGGATATCTGTCCTGGTAAATTCTTTGTGCTTTTTCCGCATTCCTATTTGCTAATCCATAAATAAAGTGCATGTCAGCCATTTCAGCGTTAGTAAAATTATTCATAATGGATCACTGCTAATTGACAACTCTGAATTTAACTGATATGACAATACTATCACTGTGAGCTGGTCTCCAAAGGGGGTAAGTAGGTACTAGATTGGACTTTGCAATAATTAGTTATAAAAAGCAGATGTGGTATGCCAAAAATGTGATAATAAAAGTCGTACAAGTAAAATGTTTATTTTCATAGTAAACAAGATATGAGGTTGCTTCATCTAAAAAAAAACTACAAAAAAAAGTCATTGGTTCACCAAATCGTTTAAGGATATTTATGATAATATCGGTTTTTTTTTAAGTGTCAGACACTCAATGACAAATCGATTGCAGTCCCGTATTTTATGAGAAAGTGGACATTTTGCTCATTTACTTTAAGGTCGAAAATGTTTATTTTTTATTTTTGGTTTTTATTTTATGTTGTTTATGGATAGCTTTTAGAATGAGTTAATGTGGTTTTTATTTTTTTTTCTCGAAAATGAAGCTAGATATGAAGAAAACACAGGAAAGTAAAAAGTTGTATTTTTAGTTGCTTAATCTTAGAAAATATAAAAACTATAAGAAAAAGTCATTGGTGTACTTTTTTTCGTCAATAATATGGCTGTGGTGCCCACTGAGACGCCACTGGAGCTAATAATTTCAATCTAGTTAGTGCTAAATAAGCACCTTATTACTTCAAATAACTGCACCAAATTTCGACCAAATCGGTTTTAGGATATTTATGATATTTTATAAATACCGTTTTTTTCTTTAAACTTCAACGCCCTGTATCTCAGAAACGAAGCAACTCCGGACATATGTTCATAGGAACTTTTTTTCTTAATTTGTATGTTATTATTTTATGATTGCATTCTGCAGGTTTTAAAGGTAAAAATACCCAACAATATTATTTATGGCCAGGTTCAAATAGCATTAGTGGCCTGGTGAATAGATAATATTATCAGGAATAAAGCTAAACTTAATCAAATGTTTAAAGAAGGTGTTAATTTAAAACAAAAAGTAAATTCCAGAAGTCAGGAGGATTGGCAGTATATCAAGGCGTCTACAATTAGTTTTGCAAAGCAAGAGGTGAAAATGTTCCAGTATCTGGACCCTAAATTACATAAAACACTTGAGGCAGCAAACAATTTAAAAGTGAAAAATTTTGTAGCCTCGAATGGTTGAACAACTGTTACATGGCAAAAAATAAAAAAAATATTAAGGTGGTAGTCTAGTCTAGAGAGTAGAAAAAAAATGTTTTTTTATATTTCGATAGTTTAGATATTCAGGAATATCTCTTTAAAATAATCTTTCAAAATTCGAATTATTTTAAAAGTTATAACTAAAGTTGTTGTTCGGTGCAACGAAGCTATCATCTAAAGTTGTAAGTTTCGAGCTTCAAGTGCTACAAAAGAAGAAAGAAGTACTCAACTTTCGGAGAGAAATTCCGTTAAATATTTATTTTGAGGTAAAAGAAATCCCAATATATGCAGCCAAAATCAATGATTAAAGAAATGTAAGTTATGTACTGTTTTATCTGTTAGACTACCTAAAACTTAACTTAAAACTTTAAGCCTAGTCGTCCACTGGAAGCGAAAACAAGCGGCTACCAGCTCACGCAACACGAGCGTCAACAAGCGGCTATAAGACAAGCGATTTCGTGCTACAGGCGGCGGCTGTTCACACTGTTCAGTAGTAGCGACAAAGTAGCGAAGCAGAGTATTCATGTTTGCTTTTATTGTGTTTCTTTGGTTTTGTGTTTATTATTGCAATTTAAAATGGATGCAAAAGATGCATATTTCTTAGAAATTTCTTATGACAGTTTAATAAGGCGTCAAAGAGTCTAAAAAAGACGAGTCTCTTCCATTTTTACACTCGCAACAAAATGTTAAAGCTATATAAAAAAATAACCAAAGCAACCTAGCTGACTGTTGTTCGCAGACTAAATATAAAATAATCGCGCGGCTACGAGCGAAAATCCCATCCTGAGGGGATCTGCGGCGCAAGTAAGTTTACGCTCGTAACCGCCCTCTCAAAGTTGCTTGCAATGGACGAGGGTACTATTGAAAAGCAATAGTTAGGATCTGCCGCACATAGCCGCTTATTGACGCTTGTGTCGCGGGAGCTCGTAGCCGCTTGTTTTCGCTTTCAGTGGACGACCAGCCTAAATATTAAATAATCGCGCGGCTACGAGCGAAAAATCCCATCCTGAGAGGATCTTCCGCGCAAGTAAGTTTACGTTCGTAGCCGCCCTCTTAAAGTTGCTTGCAATGGACAAGGGTACAATTAAAAAGCAATAGTTAGGATCTGCCGCACATAGCCGCTTGTTGACGCTTGTGTCGCGGGAGCTCGTAGCCGCTTGTTTTCGCTTCCAGTGGACGACCAGCCTAAACGCGTTTTTCTCGAAACTAGGTACTTCTTTTGAAACGTTTGTTACAAAATCTGAATTAGGCCAAATAATCTTTATATTTCTCTCTAACAAAGAAACCAACAGAAATCGAAAATTTCAATTTGTACTATTTTTAAAAAATAACTTAAAAAACCTACTTTTTTTAACCGCCATTTTGCGGGATTTTTTTCTTTATTTTTTTCTGTTTTCTGCCATAACGACATTTGTACTTCTTTGTGAATTCTGGATAGCCAAAATATTATTTTTTTATCGACCGCCATATAGGCGCATAGGCTTCAGAAAAATACAAAAAAAGTAAAACCGTATGCTTGTTATCCTCAATAAAAGTATTTTCACAAAGTGCCGCCAAATATGGATCTATGCATTATTCATCAGTGAAAAGCTATTTATTTATAAATTTGTTGGCAGCAAAAAGGACTCTTTTATGAAGCTTGAGCCTTGCTTGCTGAATATATTAGTTTTGAATCCATATGTATGCAGAGTCGGCATTGAATTTTTTTTTGTAAGTAAAGGCAGAGCAATTTTTTCTTAAATTCAAATATATTTAAATGGAAATTTATGAATACATTAACTTGCATACGAATAAGTACGTAGAAATACGCAACTGATTACGAACTTCACCTAGTGCGATATGAGTTTAAATCTTACGGAATTTAATGGTAGATAGGTAGGTTTAAAGTAAGTGGACTTTTTACGCCCTCCACTGCGACCGCTCGTTCTATTGTGGCTCACACCTTTTTATATTTCTCCCAAAAGGATCGGACTTCTAATGAATCCGATACCAGATTGGGAGAGAGTTCTTACATCTCCTCTTACTCGTGTCGCTACCGGACACGAGCACAATGTATTCTGATGTGTTCTGGTGTCCCTGTCTCCTGGAGAGTATGACGAGCAGACGATCAGATCCATCATGCCCTCCTCTCCCGGTCTAGTGACGTGGGTAGCTACCAGGTCTTTGTTACAGGAACCAGATGTTCTTTCTGAGGCCGCATCTCCGGCCTTATCCTATAAAAACGGTCCTATTCGCTTTCTGTTTAAAGCCAGGGAACCCTTTTTCCCATAAAGGCGGTTCTGTCCGCCTTCTGTTTGGATTCAGGAAACCCTTCCTAAGCACCTGTTTGTTTGGGATGGATTAGCCCTTCCCCGTAAAACAGGCGCCGGTGACTTTAGGGCCCTTACGAAACGGATTCACCCGTTTCGGTCGGCGCACCTTTGTCTGCTTGTGACCTTAAGTGGCACCTCTCGAAACGGATTTATCTGTTTCGGTCAGGGCACCTTTGTCACTTTTTTCCTATAAAAGCGGTTCTGTCCGATTTCTGTTTGGAGCTAGGGAAGTAATAGTCCACTACGGCAGTCCGCAGTAAGGCTAGATACTCTGAGAGGTCGCCCTGTATCTGGGGACACCTGTTTAAGGCACAGGATGTCATTCACTCATCCGCCACGGTATCCCTAACCACCTTGAGTTAAAAGCCTCTGGTTTATCTTACCTTCGGATGTGTCCATACAGGTGGCAATTTAATGGTAGAGCTGTTTAATATAAAATTCAGCAGCATTTTAAAACGAATCTACTCTGGGCTAAACCTATGGTCACGATACAATTAAACAAATTGTAACGTTTCATTTTTACTTCGACGACTCGCCATTTTTTCAAAGCTGCCGACCCGAGTACCTTAAGCTACCTGGAAGGCGACAGTGTTTTTTGTGCTAAGTTGACAGTTACTGGCCAAAATAAGAGCTATTAACTAAATTTCCGTGGCCAATACACCAGCATTTAAGGTATTAAAGGAGCGAAAAAAAGATACCAAAAACAGCTTGGCAAAAACGGGGGTTAGATATCTGATAAATTAGGGAAAAAGCGTATCCTTTCTTCCCTTAATTCCAAAAAATTGTCTAGGCTGGATGGATAACTAACCAGCAATCGTCTTTAAAAGATGCGCTCCCAAATTGGCACCTATCTTAACTTGCCTCTTTACAATCTTCTATGACATGGGCTTTTTCCAGGTAGCTGGGAAGCTGCACGTATGTAACCTATCCCCAAAAAAGGATCTATCTCTCCCTTCTAACTACAGACCTATATCACCTCTCAGTTTTGTGTCAGGCAATTGAAAAATTCATTAATCCCCAAATCGTTAAATTAAAAAAAAAAACACAAAATTCTACATGACAGAGAGTACGCATTCCATCATAAAAGATCCACAGCAGATCTTCGTTTCTTTCTCATAAACAACTGGACAATTTTCTTGAATTTCTTGGTAAACCCCAGATCGTTGCTCTTAATATATATCCAAAGCTTTTGAAAGTGGCATGATACCCTCCTTAACATATTTACGTTGTTACGGTCTTTCACCTAAACTATATTTTTGGCATTTCAGTTTTCTTTCTAATGGACATATATCAGTTATTGATAGTCACTCTTCCAGCTTTCATCGAATTATTGCTGGGGTACCCTAGGGCTCAGTACTGGCACAAACTTTGCTCTTCTTTACATCAACGATCTTTTCCCTTCCACAGCCAATTTTACCGATAGGTTTGCTGACGATAGTATCCTCCACTCTAATTTTAATTTCTTAAGCCAGTTTTTAAGCCTGATTTAGAAAACAAGCACAGGCTAATGCAGACATCTCTCTCACAGGACCTTAAACTACTATTGGATTCGGTCACCAAAAATCTTGTTCAGTTTAATTTCTCCAAAACACGTCAAGAGTCATTCAACCCTGTTGGTACTACTTTTGAGAATAACCCCAATCGGCATAAACAGATTACATCCATAGCCTTAACAGTTTCAAAAGGGCTTTTTTGAGCCAAAGAATATTTCCATCTTCTAATCTATACACTTTAAGATATTGGGAAATAGCATCTCCCACAAATCTTAGAATTATCCATTTCATACGAAAAATACCTGTTTGTCTTATTAATGACCACACGCTTACAGAAAAGCTTTCTTTTTTTGCCCACAGACGCGACCGGTTGTGGGGGATTTTCCGCTCTTTTGTAAGTATTTTAACGGCTTATGCTCTGAGGCATTAGCCAGTAAAATTCCTCCTCTGGCAGCTTTCAACAGAGCAATACATAGTGCCACTCTTATGCATTCTTTTACAGACCAACTTAAAAGGCCCCGAACTTCCAACTTTGTTCGTTTCCTTATCCACAAAGTGTCCAGACTTTGGACTCTTCTGCCCGCAAAAGTTTGGCCTTTTCCTTTCACTCTACAAATATTTAAATCCCCTATTCATAAACTACCTATTACCACACCCATAGTACGTTGGTACTAAGATCTTTAGCCTTTGTGGACTGTCCCAAGATAAAAAAAATATTTATTTCCTCGTTTGTTTGTTTAAATCCGAATACCCTGCTGTTCTGATTTAGAAAATTTAATTGCTATTCCCTAGATGCTACGATGGCGTTTATTTGCATCACTTCTGTATCTGCAGAAATGAAGTTGTCCGTTGCGATGCAAATTAGGCAACAAATAAATTAATCCTTGCAATGTGTCTGGCATTTTAACGATCATTTCTCTTCAGGGAGACAGTTTATAAATAAGGTTATACTAAACAGGATTTGTTAATAGTGTTTATTATAAAAATATTAAGTGACAAAGAAAGGTAAGTCCCTAGTGTTTATAATCCTATTTTAATAATATTTTGCAAGCATACCCATTTTTGGTCTGGTAAAAAATGATTAAATGTTTAACCATAACTACGGCTTATCTTGTCGGTTTTTTGGACTGTTTTTGAACCAGTCCCATTTTGGTTTACATTTGTGATTTAACAGTTAAATAATTTGTATTAAAATGCTCTTTTTAACAGTTAATATGCTTCGAGGGCAAAGACTTGGTTATATTTGTCAGTTTAATGAGGATGGTGGGTCAATAAGAAAATAATTGAAGACCTGGGCGGAAAAAGGGATAAGCCACATGTTGGCGAAAACCGAAAAAATATGAACATTTCCTTCTAAATTTGATGTTTGTGATCTTCAACGAATATAATAGCGTTTAGAGCACAGATGGCGCCACAGATTGCAAATGTTATTCTTCCACGAAAAAAATATTAGAATATTTTCAAGGCAATAGGGGGATATGCCACGAATTTTTAACCAAGGAGGAACCTCGTGCGAGAACAGTCAAGCATATATTGATTTTTATTGAGGAAAAGCAGCATATAATGCTGTTAAAGATCTAAATTTGGAGCAAAATTAAGTTGAGGAATTTGATGCTTTAAGCAGTGAAGAGGAAAACAAAGTAAAGAGGATAAATAGTGTTTAAGCGAGTTTAAGCCTATTCTAATTTTATTAGCATATTGTAGATTCAGATAAAAATGTAAAATAAAGAATAATATTCCCTGGTTTCTTTAAATATCCCAAGTTTTTAAAAAAAGTTAATTTTTTAATTTTTTTACGCATGTCATCTTTACATGTTGCTCTTTTTATCAAAAGTAAGGTTATTATTAGGAGAAAAAGAAGATAAGCCAATTTTATTATAAAACCAAGCAGTTGTTTAATTTTAAGTTTGTGTTATTACTGCATTTAAAAGTAAACAACATTATGAAAATATTGAAATTGAAATAATTTCAGGATTAAATTAAATATTTAAAAGTCAGTTTTCTCAAAATATTTTTTTGAGCTTATTCCCTTCTTTCGCCGAGGTCTTAATTGGGATAACAAATCAATCCTTGCGTACAGGGTCTTTGATTATATTTACGTGGCTTCTGGAGCCTTTATTTTTAAAGACAGAAAAAAATTTATGTATAAAAATTGAAGGTTTTTTCCATATTATCTTTTAAAATTATTAGTAAAAAAATATCGCAATAAAAAAATGGAAAAATATAGGCAACTTCAACTTTTTTAAATGAAACACCCTGTATATTATGCGCTACAATGAAGGATCTCTTTTTTATGATTTCAAATATATATACATTGACGATATTTGGATAAACCATTTCTAAGATATTTTAACTAAAAATATAAATAAATTGAAAAAAAATCATATCAGTATCAAGAAAGCTATGAAAACAATAAAAATGTTTTAATAAATTTGACGTATTGATATTGTAAAAAGTTAAAGTTTATTATTTTAACCATTAAGAATAATTTATATTGCTTTCTTGTCGGTGGGCTATTCAGAAGAACAAAAAATCGCTATTGTGCGTCTTTTTTATGGTAGCAATAATAACGTGACGACAGTGCAAAGGGAATAATTACTTATTATATCCTTAACAACGGGTACTATCTATAGATACTATTAAATACATAATAAGAAAGTTTATTAAAAGAAAAAGCTTAAAAATAAAGAAAAGGACTGTAGCACGAAATAAAAACACAGTTTCGGATTTCTCCGTTTTTTCAGGATAATTATACTTTTTCTATTGGACTAGCACTAACTACTTCTAATAATTTCAGAAAATTCTAAAATATCAGTCTCGAATGCAGCATCAGAACTTAATAAAACAGATTATAAAATTTATTCAACCTTAAAATTTTATCCTATAAATTTATGTCCGTCCAGAATCTTCCTGAAAAAAACATGCAGGACCGACCTGAGTATGCATTGGAAATAGCTAGGTTTATGCGTGCAGCAGGATTCAGAGTTTTTAAATAAAATTCTGTTAACCGACAAGTCTTCCTTCACTCTAGTAGGAATGTTTAATCACAAAAATAAACATTATTGGTCCAGAGAAACCCTCACCAAATTCAGCAACATAACAATTTTATTGTTTCCATGGCTTTCTCGATACTAATATGAAACTTTTTTGTAATTTATTAATAATTTAAGATCAAAAATCTCAAAAATGGTTTATCCAAAATGTATATATATATATATATATATATATATATATATATATATATATATATATATATATATATATATATATATATATATATATATATATATATATATATATATATATATATATATATATATATATATATATATATATATATATATATATATATATATATATATATATATATATATATATATGCATATATTTGAAATCAGAAAAAAATATATATATATATATATATATATATATATATATATATATATATATATATATATATTTCTGTTGTAGCGCATGATATACAGGGTGTTCCATTTAAAAAAGTTGAAGTTGCCTATGTTTTTTCATTTTTTTATTGCGATATTTTTTTACTGATAATTTTAAGAGATATTATGGAAAAAATTCTACCATTTTTATATAAAACATTTTTTATGTCTTCAAAAATAAAGGCTCCAGAAGCCACGTAAATATAATCAACGACCCTGTACATTTTTAAAATGTAATCAGTAGTCAGGCATAAATCTAAGAAGACTAAGGAGACAGACACACATCAGTTGTGGCAAAATGGAAGCTGTTATGGTTAGTTTGATTAGAAGCCGATTTTCACACTTTTCGCCAAATTAATATGAAAATTAAAGACACAAGTTACAGAATAAAATATGAAGTTTAACAGTCCGTTCACTACATTCAAATAGGACTATTACAGTTAATACGCTGAATTGTCCAAAATATTACTGCAAAATACATGATGGTCGAGCAATAATAAGAAGGCGACGTAATGAAAGACCAGAAGTATTTTTGTAAAAAAAAGTTTAAGAAATTAACACATTATTAAGCCTATTTCTGTTTATGATCATGCGATTTGCCTGAATCATTTGTTAGCTATCTTTGTAAGCATGAAATTTCTAAAATATATTGTATATAATAGATGTTAACCTTTTTCAGTAACTCAGTAGACAAAAATAAATTACCGGAAAAGTAAAAAAAAATGTGGTATAAAATAAATGCAGTAGATGAGCTTCCTAAGTTGCGGGATATTATGTTACTTTATAAAATTGCAAATAATTTAAATACATTTAAATTTTACACGAAAGGTTTTCTCCTTAAAATTATTTTTAAATATATTATTCTTAAAAATAACCTGATAATAATCATTTACGTCATTCCTTGGCTATTATAGCTCTAGACAAATTTATTTAATTTTAAATTCTAATTATATCCAAATTTACTGAGCACCCAATTAATCTACATTTTCTTTTTTACTTTTTTCTTGTATTTTGTCCGCAATTTCACTTAAGTTTACTTAGAGAAACGTAATAACGTCATTAATACTAAATTAATACAAAGCTTGGTTTCGTACAGCTAAAGAGCTCTTAGAAATATCTGGGGTATCTAAAGTAAGTCCTCAAGAAATACTTTAGGCCGTACAAGCTTTTGTTCTTGCCAAAATATGATATTTCCTTATAAAATATTTTTAAGAAACGAGAGGCAAATAAAAATGTTATTTTAAAAATACTTAGAGTTTTATAATGACTGATAAGATTAAAAATTCAAATAGTTTATTTTCAAATAGATCTATACCAGCGTTCTTTATTAATTATTTTAAAAGTGGCAAGTTAAAATGTTGTTTATATATTTTTTGACACTTTTGCAAAATTTACAAAAGCAATACTTTTTGTAAATATTGTCCATTGTAAATATAGAAATTTGTAACAACCTTTTGCATGAATTATTGTTTTGACAGTTTGCTTACGATAATAGTTGCTGCCACAGCCTTCTAGAATTCGTGAGTAAAATTATGGTTCAAACTCATAATATTATTATTTAATAATCTTTTTATATGACAAGATAAAATGTAATAAAAAATATATTTACTTAAATTGTAATAGGATTAGTGGCGGTTGAATAGAAAGCATATTAATGTTAAAACCCTACTTTGAGCAAACCATATTATTAAAGTTTAAGGTAACTCTACAAAAGACATAGGCATATGTGTATCTAATAATATATCATAAAATAGATAATTTTAAATAATACGTTTGTTCCTGTAACTTTAGTAAAACAATCTTTTTAAAAAAATAAGTTAGTAATATAAGTAATGTCTTACGGTAAATATCATGTTACTAAAGTTTACGAAATGAGTTACCTTTATTATTATTAGTAAAACGAACAAATGTTTAAAAACTACACTGTTTATGGTTGTAGTAACTTTTTACTTAAAAAATAATGTTTTAAGTTAAGGATTAAAAGGGTAGTAGCCTCCGTCAAGATATATAGGTTTAGTATGTATTCTATTAACAAATGAAAAATTACAAACGAATATAGGTTGACCCTATTACACCACAAAATATTATTTAGAATTCAGTACTTCCTATGACTTTAGTAATAGCTCAAAACTCTAGACAGATAGTATGTAGTGTGTTACTTGTTATTGTATAATATTAAGCTACTAAAGTCCAAGGAACAGTAAAATTTTGCCAATAGTACCGGGAAACTTACAAAAGGCTTATATTACGAAAATTGCAAGATGTTAACTTTAGCAATAAAATTACAATTCATAATTAGACTGGTGTACATTTAAATTCACTATCACTCTCCATTTTTACACAGCAAAAGATAATGTTTTCTAACAATACTTTTGACAGATTAAAATTAAAATAAGTGTAATCAGGCAACCGAAAATCACGACCTACCTGATACAATTTTTTGTGATATTCGTGCTGTTTATCCATCATTTTGGCCAAACCAGACCCAACCTATGTGAAAAATTTTCACACAGTAGTATCATACATCATGTGAAATTAGTTATTTTCAGATCCTGTTTGACGTGCGTTTTTAGACACTTTTCATAACAGTCGTAGAAAAATATGTTTTTAAGTGTCCCCATAAATAATAATCCAAAATAGTAAAGTCAGTAAAACGAGTAGGCCATATTCTTGGCCCTTTACGACCATTTATTCCGAAACATGAAATTCTTGACATGCAGAATCTTCGTCAAAGAGTTGATATGGAATGACAGCAAATTCGTGATTTTGTAGAAGAAAAAGAATTTATAAAGAAACACATACAGGAAATGTATTGTGGCTTGGAGACCACATATTTCTCATCTTTTGTAATATTTTTTCATTTCAGTAGAATTATTGGTTATAATTAATAACTCTAAGGCTGTGAGTTTACAGTATAATATTCTTAATAGTATATTTATTATTTTTAATTATTAAAAAGTATTTTATTTTAAACGACGTCTGGAAATCTCTTTAGATGCCCATGCAATTCGTTTTTAAAAATTAGTCCAACATGGACCCACACCAAATATATACGCACGCTACTGAGTATATTACGAAGTCACTTTTCTCTGTTACTAGGACACTATAATATTAAGGTCTGGCAAAAACTTTGTTTCATTATTCTAGTGTTGGAACTTCATAAACAAATATTTATAGAGCCAAACTACATATGAAAAAAAATACCAAGGAACCACACCCTTTATAAAACCTGTAATAAAGTAATTATTTAAAATAAGGGAATATTTAAAAAAAGGGATAAAGCAATTTATTATTTTAAGAAAAAAACCCAGTGGAGAAAAAAAAATTAACACCATTCATTTATTTTAAATCTTCAAATCTGGAGCACTACGACCGAACGCAATGAAATATTTATTCATTTCAGAACACGTTGTTATGTTCATTCTAGCCGCTGGGAATTTAGCGATACATGTACCGAAAATAGCTTTAATGCTGTACATTGCATTTATGAAATTAATTTACATGACCAGATTGTAAGAAACAAATAGCTAGATATATAGTGTCTAAAATGATTCTTTGAACAAGGAGTTTGACCTTCGACCAGTGAAGTCACACGATAAAAAGCTACAAAGCTTTCTTCGCAAAAGGGCGAGTGGCGGAGCCATATCGAATGATTTTAACCCTCGGGGATCAAGGAGAGACTCACCCCGCCATTAAAACTGTTATCGGAGCCTGGAGTGATTTATATAACCGTTTTTTTAATCACACTTGGTGACGTAGACTAAGTGGCGATCAACAGCATACGCTCGGGAGGGCAAAAAAGGCACTCATAGAAACCGGTTATATTTGGATTTTTAGATTGCATTTTGCAGCTTCCAAATGTGCATTGAAATAGTTTTCTTTTTGGAATAAGTCGAGGGCTTTGATACGGTTTCGAGCCAGACTACATGGGAGTCCCTACCCAATATGGCTAGTTCCGTTTCTTAATTCAATTTATCAAGGGTGTAAGCAATGTGGAAGGGTTGCTCCACCTCTTATCGGTCGGGCTGGTGAATTGGCTCAGCATCAAAACCAATTCAGGGGTTGTTTAACCCTTAAACCGAATTGTGAATTATGAAATTGTGAATCGCCCTTTCAACTGCTTTGAGTTTTAAGATTTAATTAGATTTAAACTTTTCAATTTTATTTTCTTTAAAAACCTGTACCTAAATATATTGTAAGGCAACTTTTTTTTTATAATTTCAGCCTAAAAGTTAGTTTGGAAAAATTAATAATAACTTAATAATAATTAACATATTATACAGGGGTTCCGGAAAATACGTGTACAACGTTTGATGACAGACTGTAGGCATCAAAATAAATCTATTAAAGCGAACTTGCCTATATCCAAAATTGCTTTAATTTTTTTTAAGTTTTTAAAGACGTGTCAAGTTAATTTCAATTATTTTTGGTGATGAGTCTCGGGCTATAAAATCACGTTTGCTGTTGGCACAGTTATCCACCCTACTTAACCTAAAGTATTATCAACCTGACGTCATATGTACCTATATCTTCGGATTTTTTATGTCATTGACTTACTGATTAATTAAATACTAATTTCTAATAAAACAATGTATTTGGAAGATTTTTTATCTCCTGCAAAATTTTGCTAGGATAAGTGGTTATGCCAAAAAAAAATCATTTTCAATTACGTGCTCGGGCATAATATTTTATTTATAATTAAAAAACTTGATTAAAACAAAACATTAATTAAGCAAAACTTTGTTAAATACACTTATTTACACATCTTTAAAAACGAACTTGAACTTTATTTAATGTCTCGGGATTATTAAGATGGTTGCTTGCATTTAAATTTCGTTGCCATAATTCTTCGCGCGTGTTCACAGAAGTCTTATAAATTTCGGTTTTAAGAGAACCCCACAAAAAGAAATCACACATATTTAGGTCCGGAGAACGTGGTGGCCATCGTACTGGTGCATCATCGCCTCTTCCAATCCACCTATGAGGGTATTGGTCATGAAGGTATCGTCGAACAGCCACGGAAAAATGAGGTGGTGCTCCATCATGCATATACCACAGTCCCTGCCGAATTATAAGGGGCAAATTTTCCAGAAGAATTGGCAAAGTGTTTTGCAAATTAAGGTAAATATTTCCATTTAATTTGTCTGGTAATATTACAGGACCAATAAGGTATCGATCGATAATACCTGCCCAAACATTTATTTTAAATTAATGTTGCTGGTGGGTAACTTTAATGGCATAAGGATTTTCATCGGCATAAACATGTTCATTGTGTAGGCTGGTAACTCCTCATCTCGTAAAGGTCGCCTCGTTGGTAAATAATATTTTCTTACTAAAATTTAGATCATGAATTTTTTCGTTCCGAAAAAATTGACAAAATAGGAGCCGCGGGGGAGGATCAAAGGGCAAAAGTTCCTGAACTGTTTGAATGTGATACGAGTGCAACAATTGTTCTTTTAAAATATCATTTGCGGTGGGTTTAGGAACCGCCAACTCAGTTTCCAACCGGCGTGTACTGATACTTGGTTCTTCTGTAACTCTTAACAAAACTTCCTCTTCGTTTTCAATAGTTCGAGTTGTCCGATTACAACCCCTACCTTCAAATTTTTGTTCAAGCTACCCGTTTCCCGAAGACGACGTTCAATACTTGCAAATGTTTGGTGATTTGGTATACGATGGTCAGGAAATCTCTCCATGTAAACCCTAACACTTTGACGTCCATTTCCTTGGCAAAACCCGTACATCAAAAGCATGTCAACTTTTTCGGAATTCGTATAGTTGTCCATATTTACTGGAATAGTAAAAGATTTTAGAAGTTAAAAATAGTGGCCTTAATGTTCAAACTCTGACATCAATTTGTCAACAGAAATATTAAATGTCATAGCAACACAAAAACATAATGAAAACACTAACAAACAATGTTTAGTAATAGTAATAGTAATAACCTCTTATTACAATTAATAAAATATCTTGCCCGAGCACCTAAAAATGATTTTTTCTAATATAACCACTTATCCCAGCAAAATTTTGCAAGAAATGAAAAATCTTCCAAATACATTGTTTTATCAGAAAATGGTATCTAATTTATCAGTAAGTCAATGACATAAAAAAATCAGAGGATATAGGTACATATGACGTCACGTTTATAATACTTAAGTTAAGTTGAGTGGATAACTGTGCCAACAGCAAACGTCATTTTATAGCCTGAAACTCATTACCAAAAATTATTGAAATTGACTTGCACGTTTTTGAAAAATTTAGAAAAAACAATTTTTTTTAAATCTTTGACGCCCTCTGCAGGCTAATTGAAGCAATTTTGGATATAGGAAAGTTCGCTATAATAGATTTATTTTGACGCCCGGAGTCTGTCATCAAACGTTTTACACGTATTTTCCGGTCACCCTGTATTAAAATTTCTAGAAATAAAAAATAGTTAACATAACCTTTTTAAGGGCGTTTTCTACATTGGCAGCAATAAAAGTTATATTTATCCATTAGCTTATCAAAAGCATATAATTTTTTTACTCGTTAAAATTAAATAGTGGCACATAAGAAAATTATTCGTTACTATATTTTTTAATAAAAATAATTTAAAATTACCGTTAAAGTTTTGCTAAAGATTAAGAATATTTAAAAACCTGGGGCAAAAAAAGATTAATTAGAAAAATGCCGGGTAAGTTTAATTTAAGATACTAACATTCGTGTTACCTAAAAATTATTTCTCAAAAAAAATAAATAAAATACTAAATAAACAAAAAATAAATCCTTAATTTATTACACATATTTTACTTTAAATAATAAAAAAAGTTTTATTTCAATTAAACATTCTTTTTTGTTGTAGTTGCCGTGAAAAGGAAAATTTTTAATTAACCAGCTCTGTTTCGTTTATTAAAATGTTGACACGATATGTCACTAAATAAATCCTATTTTAATCAAAAAAAGAAAATAAGTTACGTTTTGGAATTTTATTTTCCAAAAATAAACAAACACACACACACACACACACAAAAATTTTACATTTTTATTAGTTAAAGATAAAGAAAATGATATTTTTACATTTAACGTTTAAACTTCTTAGTAAAGAGCTGTAATACTTAAATGTTGTTAAAAAAGCTTAATTTTTATTAATTTTATAAAATAGTTTTAGTCTAAATAAAGGCGGGTCTGAGATTTTCTTTTTTTTTCTAAAAGCAAGACATGGGACCCACACCAGGTATATACCAAATGGTCTAGCTAGAAAAAAAACACTTCCCTAAAAAAATAATTTTAATTTTTTTTTGAAGCCCTCCTTCCCTCGAGCAAAATAGAACTTTCAAAAGCAAATTCTCCATTTGTATTTTTATCTTAAATATGATTAATTTTTTTCGTCAAATTCCAAATTTCGCAACATTATCTATTTTTTTTTCTAATAACCATAGCTACCTGAAATTTTTTTACCCAAAACTTTTTTTAATGCAAATGTTTCAAATGCCTCTAATCCCAAGAAAAATGCAAATATTTTTGCAAAATCTGTGATCTGACAATAAAATTTCATCAAATTCACGAAAAAAAAATTCAAATTTAAGATTTGCTTTTTAAGGTACAATTACCCTGCAGGGCACCACAAAAAAAATATTTTTTGCAAATTTATTTTTTTTTTTTTATCTAAGTCTTTTTTTTCAAGTCAGTAGCGTCTGGTATATATTTGATGTGGATCCCATGTCTTACTTTTAAGCAAAAAAATAAATTTCTAGATCCGCCACTGCGAAGTATTGGGATGAATGGCATACCTATTGGATGATTTTTCGTGACAAAGGTGGAGTTATAAAGGTGGCCCAATAATTTTTCGAATAAAAAATGTAATTTTTCTTTACTTTTTAAGGCAAATATTTATTTTGTTTTTAAATCAGGTTAATTAAGTTTTAATATATATTTTTATTTCTGATTTTTATTGTTCTTGCTATTAACATGTTAATACCGAGTATACCACATTTAAAATTTTAGGATATGTTGGCTCTCTTTGAAAACACACATTTTAACATATTTAATTCAATTGTGATTAAAAATATATATTTTAGTAAAAACGCACTTTTTTAAAATCAGATGCCTAAAGTGACATTTATACTTCAAACCTTTCAAGCTAAAACTAAAATAACTAAAAGAGCTTTTATAATTAGCGATCTAGAACAATCATAGTATCCTGAAAATAAATTTAAAAAAATGATAACGACAATATAAATATTATGATTTGTTTAATAAGCCCCTAATATTTTGTACAAAGAAAGTACATGACTGTACATGTTTATCTTGTTACCTGATTATGTCCCGATCGCATAAATATGCAATATGCATCATAAAAGCTATTCTCTGTACGTATATTCCAGAATCCCCCAGGCTTAAGATATACACGACAGCTTGTTCTGAAGTAAACATTTCATTGTGTCTAGTTACTGCACTGTAGATTCAGAGATTTATAGATTAAACATAAATGTCTACTGGTTATTCTTTCATTTTGAATAGTTATTTTTATTTGATTTTTTTTTAACTAAGATCGGAGTTCTGAAAAACTTAAGCCGTTACTTAAGAAGAACCAGGGAAAAGGTGGAGGAAGCATCCCATTTGTGTGTATTTAGAAACGATGTATAAAATAGCCATCTTGTGTTTGTATTTCTTTTTGCAAAGTCCTAAAATATTTTAAAATAAAACAAAAGCGATACGACAAAAAATTAACACATTCTTAATGGAAAACTTTATTTATTAGCGCGTTTTAAAAAGCATCTCAGTTTTCTTGATAAGTTAAAAAAAAGGTATTTATTTTCATTAACAACAGAATTAATTTAATTAAAAAATAATAAAATTTCAGTTAGTATATAAAAAAAGTTAAAATAAGTACTAAAAATGCCACATGGGTATATTTTTATTAAAGGACCAAAGGGCAAAATTTCTTACCAAAAAATTTACTTTGCTTTTTTAAAATTTTTATGTTGCTGTTTTGTCAGTTATATATTCAACAATCTTGCAACTGCAGCCATTTCTTAATTTTTAAAAATCAAACAGAAAAAAAGTATGATTTGTATAAACTTACAGATAATTTTGTCTCTTCTGTTATCAAGAAATGACTACCTTTCTTAGATAAATTTTATAAAATAAAAATATTAAAGATTAAAATTAAATAAGAACATGCGAAACCAATCAAAAAAGTTTGAAGTAAAACACATTTTTTAAAACGATAAGCTTACAATCCTGGCGGTATTATAAAAAATCCCTCTTTTTACTTCTGAATTTCAATACATATAAGAACATAAAGTGTAAAATAATAAATAACCGATAAAAAAGAATCCGCATCGATCTAGCTTTACTTTCCAAGTTAAAAGTAACTCATCGTTTTTACATATTAATACCCAGAGCTTTAATAAATATGCGTAACTGACGAGACAAAGATGGTAACATACTTGACATAAAAACAGTGTTGTTCAAGTAATAAACTTTATTTATAGATTACAATTCTGTATAAAAAAGACTGTATAAAATTATAAGTAATATAATCAAAATTAAAAATATATTTATTTACAGGCCAAATTCAAAAAAACCTTCAAACCTTTAGAAAATCAAATTTGGTTAAAACGTTATTAAATACTAAACATCTACTGGACCTTTTCCATGGCCAGATGCGCTAAATTTCTAACTTACATCAGTACCGGAAAAAAGGTTTTAAAAATTTCTTCCAGCCAAGTATAGAGTAAATCTGTTCTTATATTGTGAAGTGCGCCCATCCAAAAATATCTCTATTTTTTAATTGTTCCCAGTTCCAGGTGGATCCATACGCACGAGCCTGATGATCAATATTATCGGATAAAGACGCAAAACATACTCTTCGATTGTTTTGATCATTGTCTGTAAAATATGCTACTCCAGTGTGTATCGCAATTTATTTTTTATTTCCGCCGAAGTGCATACTTTGTATCTCTCGATTATATTTTGCAACATACTAGTAATTCTCGGCAAAGTCAATGTGTATTACAATATTTTTTTTGTCTAATTGAGTTTTGCTACGTTGTAAATATTTTTACCGATATTTCATAGCAACAACATGCTTTTTAGTTTAAATAGAGAAATTTCTGATTAAAACATTATAACTAAATCAGCTTTTGTCATCTCTTTTAAAACTTTGGAAGCAGTGTTAACATTTTTTTTTTTTTCGTTTTTTATGATTTTCTCATTATTTATTGACTTTCACTGGTAAACTCTCACGGTATCGTTTCTTGTAGATGAAGGTATTGTTAAATTGTTAGACCCCTCAATGATTATGTCTGTATCTTTTGTATCAATAAGTCTTTCAAAGAATAGTTTATTTAAAATGAATTTAAAATTATCATGTTTTATACAGGCGTAAGTCTCTCTATCTTTTGGTTTTGCCCGGACAACCCAAAATGTTTTACATTCATAAAAGGAGGTAAATGAAATAAATTTATAATTTTTGGATTTTTGTTTATTAAGCTGAATACACTCTTTTAAACTATGCAAAAATAAGTGCCTTTGCTTTTTTATTTTGTTCTTCACAACTTAGTTGCATTTACCAGAACAAAATTCTAGATATCTCTGAATTTTTAAAAACAGATTTATATCCTGTTTATTTTTTACGTTTACACACTTTTCTTTTTTTCATTCAAATTTTAATAATTTCGTTTTCCTTTTATAAATTTTGTTTTGTTTATATGCCACTAGATGTTTAATCTTCTTGTGCGTTCTGTTTTTTTTTAAGATATCTCCAGAAAAAAGTTCTTGAATAATTTGTTGTTTTTTTTTAATCTTTTAAATTAACATCCTTGACATTTTTTTCCAATTGATCCTTAAGGGCCACTCCAAAAAGCAATTGACTTTTGACATCTTGAGGTATCTCACGCCCCTGATTTTCTTCAGTGTTTTTTTCCGGAATTTTATCTTTGTTATTTTTTATTTTTTTCGCATGTACCCTTTCGTACTTCGTTCTGTATTTTTTCTTATCTCTTTTAAGTCTTTTGATTTGCTTCTTGGCATAATTTTGTTCAGCACGTGGTTTTCTAAGTTCTTTTTTAAAATATTCACTGTTTGCCTTGGATTTTGTAAAAACATAGCAACAGAATTGTTTAAACCGGAAGGAGTATTTGTGAATATTTTTAAATTATTTAAAAAGTTATCTGGGGTTTCGACAGGTCTGAATATTCTAACGCTCTTTGGAGTTTCGTCATTATTGGAAGTTCTGCTTTTTAGAGTACTTAAATTTTGTTTATATTTTCTCATGTTTTGTTTTGCACTTCTTTCTGAGTGTTTAATTTTGATTTTAATTGAAGGCACATTTTTTGGATTTTTGTTTTCTTGTTGGTTAATTAGTTGTTTTTTTGTAATATCTGCTCATAATCTTTATTACTTGAAAGTTCTGTTTTCTGCAGTTTTTCAAAATTAGTTTTATTTTCAGTTTTGTTTTTTCAAAAGGTTGACAGCAATTTCTTGTTGTCTAGATTTTTATGAACTTTTTTTTTCCTCTTTAAACTTTCTATAGCGTCCTTTTTATTATTTCGCAATCATTCAATCAAAGCCTCTTTTTTGTGTTTTCGTTCATTTTACGACTAAACATTTAATATACTTGTTAATATGTAATACTATGTCAAGTCCGTTAAAGCTTTGTCAATTCGGTTACTTATAATTTTGGTAACAGAATTGACAAAAAGGTGATAACGGACTTGACAAATTTAACAAATTTGCATTGTGTGCGAAAACTTTTTGTGAAATCCGATTTATTTTTAGGTTATGTATTAAAGGCATATGCACAGATTTTTTTCCAAAACTATAAGAATTAAAAGTTTTTAGGTATAAAAAAAACATTCTAACAGAAAAGACGGACAAAAACTGGGTAAAGCATTCATTTTTAATAAAATATTTAACCTATTAACGCACAAAAAAATATTTTTTACCTTTTTACCGGGAACAGCACTTCTTTCATTTGCACTTATAAACAACTGCTAAATGTACACGGTTGCCTAAATAAAAAGTCGCAAAAATGCCAAACGGAACTTGACATCGCTACCGCGGACAATAATAAAATTGAAAATACTTTATTGTACAAGTATATATTTTTTTAAAAGCCGTATATTTTAAAAAGAAAATTGCCAAGAAATAAATATAAAACTGTACTTTCCACAGAAAATTATACTGAATTATAGTATTATGGCTCAATCATATTAAAATGTCCTGTGGACAGGTAACGGAACTTGACAAATCTTTAAAATATTGTTGAAAACTTTGTTTTTTTATTAACAAGCTAAATTTGAACTTTAAATTATAAAAAAATACCCATTCTAGATTATATGGACAATAGTACAAGCGTAAAGCTTAAGAAATTTGAAAATAATTACAATGGACTGCTTATTTTGCAAAGTGGCCTATTAATAAAAATATACCGACCACACAAACAAAAACAATATTCTGTCATGTTTAGCGCTTATTACTACTTTTACCACATATTGTATATAGGTAAAACCTATAATTTTAATAACAAACCAATAGGTAAGGTATGGCATAAAGAAAATATTAATTTTGTGTCATACTTCTTTTTATTCTATTTAAATTATTTTCTTAAGTGTACCTTAGGATCTTACGGAAAAAAAAGGAAAAGATAGCTATTTAACATCTTTTTTTAATGAGTAAAACCAGAAATATAACCCTGTTCAGCCCTCTCCTGTGAAAAAATCTGTTTTTGTTATATCTAAATTGTCATGAATAAGTGTTAAATTATCACTTAAAAACATTTATATTGTTGGAATAATATAATTATCTCTATATGTTAACAAAAGTTGCGGTAACCATAGGCAAAATTATGCGTTTATTACACGAAACGATCCAACGTGTTTCCTCCTTCGTTATCGTTTCACATAAAGGTATGAGATTTGGCGTGTTAATTTACATAAGTATTCTTATTACCAGTAAAATAAAAAAGTTATGTCAAATGGATTCTTAGAGATTCGATTTCAAAAATCGACCATTTGCTACTTACTGACTCACTTACAAACTGATCAGAATTAAGAAGTACTTTACGAGGGAGTAGAAACTTGGAAATTTGATAAGTAAGTAGGTTTTAGGACACAAGTAAAGGAAAAATTGTAAAAACTGCACATTTCACCCGAAACGCTCTGAAATAGAAGCGGTAATATCGTATATTTAGGGTGTATTTTAAAAGTTTGCAATCTGATTAAACAAGAGTTTTCAAAGTCATAATTGTCTTACAAACAGGCAGAATTTTATTTCATTTATTGAACCTAAAAAGGGTAGGGATCTCACAAAAATACTTATTTAAAATAAGGGCCAAGTTCCTATCCAAAATATCGGCCTCTTACAGTACTGAGATCTAAAATTAGACCAAGTTTTGTCCACAATTTTATTCTAAATAAATTACACGCCCAACACAGCCTTCTTGTCTCTAGGAACATAACCTATTATGTGTGTTAAATTAAAAGTTTAAACTTACCAAAGTAAACGTAGAACAATTATAAATATCTGTCCTGTTCATCTTTTGTTTGGATTGCGCATTTTCAGTATGTTTTTCAATTAAAACTTCTTTTCGGGCTTCTTATTTGTTCTTGTTGTTTAGGGTCGTTCCGAGCTAACTTACTTCTTTGATCGCCAAAGTTTAGGTCCACTTAAAGGAAAACGGCTTAAAATTAAAACACAACCATTTCTGCTCGAATAAACATAAAACAAAAACTCAAAACTATACTGAAAGAATTTTTTTTGGGGGATTTAACGTATTTCGCATTTGCAATAGATAACACAAATTTAATATATGGAACATGTTAACCCAATTTAGTTTTTATTTTAATTTAAGTCTATACAGTATTTCACTGTGTTCCATTTGTTTTAATTAATAAAAAAATTATTCTGGTAAAAAGAGCTTTCTAAAACATTGTTACGGTTGAATTTTGTTATTTTATAAAGTTGTTGGTACTTAAATTTTTAAATTTAGTTTAATAATTTAGGATAATAACGTACTTTATTTTTCCCCATTCCTACGATCACCGGTAATAGTCCCGAAAGCTCTGAAGTCATCAATTTTGCACTTGCCTTGCATCCTGTTTTAAACGATTTTTTTAGCTAATTTCAGACTCCACGATTCTAGAAGTAGGGAGAGCTAATTCATCCTGATCCCTTCGTCCAGCGCCATTTACAAACGTATTTTTAAAATTCTTAACTTTGACAAATAAGCACCTGTGACCTGTGGCAGCCAGGTTTTTTCAGGTGTAACTATCCTTATAGCATCATTTAGTTTTTAGACAATTGCAGCAGAACCGCAGGAAATAAACCCAGCAACCCCCATATCACCAAATTCCTCGTGAAAATCTAAAAATAAATAACCCTGTACAGATTTAGTTTAATTTTCAGTTTAGTGCAAAATTTTGTCCACAAGCAAAAAATAATGTTTTCGGGTTACCTGTTATGCAAAATAACTATTATTAATTACAACCTAATGTCTGAAGAGAGAAATTTTTTAGTTTGGCCTAGCTTATTAGGTTAAAATTATCTAGGAGTAAGTTATCAATCCTTATTACTAGATAGATTGCTATATACAATAAAATGACTTACTTGGCAGAACAACACACTGGTTATAAATATACTGATTATTTGTATTATTAGATAAATAATAATTAGGATAGAATACATCCCTTTTAACCCAGTTTATATTTTAATAAAAGCAAATACACGTCAATGAAAAAGAATTCCTATTATGCGCCAGTACATTCATTTCTATAATAACAAATAAATTATAAAAACCTTTAAATTAAAAAAAAAATGTGGCTAAAGCACTCGTATGCAAGGCCAAAAAAATAGTTTATACATACCAATTCTTTTACCTAATTAAATAAATTGTATATTATAAATTAAAACTACATCTTTGTTTGTGCATATCCATTTAACTAGGCTGCCACCCGAGGAGGCTGCGCGGCATCTTCAACCTGGTTTACCCATGGCAGTGTGCGCCTTGCCGCGTTTACTGTTTAGGTATCCATTTTCCTTGGCAAATATATTGCATGCAATGCGTGGCAGTCGCCCTAAATGGATACTCACCTAAAAATATCTGAAACCGTCCAATCCGGTTATTGCGGACCGTTATGGCTTAGCTGTAAAGAAAAAATGCACGTATTTTAAGAAGTAACCCAAAATTGTATTTTAAAAAGATACATTAAAAGTAAGAAATTATATTAAATTATGAGTGGATACTAAGGTGTTTAAAACACGCGTGATTTTTCGAGCACGACAGCTTAGTCGGATTTTTCGAAAAAAAGCAAGTGTATTAAAGACCAGCTATCCACGAGTACTTTTCGCTATTTTTTTTAATGGTAATATTTATTATATTAGTAATATTTTATTTGGCGTTATAAAGTACTCATGTAAGATAATTTTTTTCGTTAAAATGGCCGACATGTGCCAAAATTTAAAGTTAAAGGTTGGCAATGTCATCTTAGACTTCACATTTCCCGTGTTTTTGACTGATGTACCATAGCAACCTTTAAAACACGCGCGTGTTTAAAAGTTGAATTTAAACACACTCAGAGATACTTTAATTAAGCAAAATAGGGTATCAATAAAAAAATATGTATTGAGATATTTTATTGTTTCAGTTTGCTCAGCCCTAAGAGACGTTCACATCAAGGTACCATCAGCAGTTGTACGCGGACAGGACGCAATACTCCAGTGTTTCTATGACTTAGAAGGTGACAAACTTTATTCTGTAAAGTGGTACAGAGGAGGATGGGAGTTCTTCAGATATTCTCCTAGTGAGTTTCCTCCGATTAAACAATTTAAAATTCGTGGACTTAATATAAGAGAAAAAGACTCAAGGGATACTCAGGTGGTGTTGGAAAAAGTGACAAAAGATATTAGTGGTGGTTATAGTTGTGAAGTGACTGCGGATCAACCCAGTTTTTTTACGGATATGCAGACTGCAGAGTTAAGGGTAAGAAAATATAAATCATGTTAATAAACTGCCCTTTACTTTACATAAGACCCTAGCTTTAAGACTTCGTAGACTGTCACACTGATTAAAAAAAAATTGAAAAGTTGTACACAAGCTGTATCTTATAAGTGTTGGACAAAAGTTAAGGTACCAATAGTTTTAACATTATTTTTAATAATAGTTCTTCTTTAACTTTTTTCTACCATTCTGCATGCTTCTCCATTATAGACAGATTCACAGTCAGTACTTTGACACTCTCACTGTTGTTATCTAAACCCTTTTCTTAATTTTCTTGAAGTAACTAATTAGCTTCTTATATCTATTGTCTATGACAAATTGTTTAAAAGTCGGTATATTAAAACAAATAAGTTAAAGTGTAACAAAAAAATGTAAAAATACTGATATTATGGACAGTAAGTAAAGAACAGGTCCTTTGTCGTTTAGGGTCCATCGATTTGAAAAAAATAAATTACAGATAAAAAGGGCGTATTTTGTTTGGTAAATTTCAAAAAGATAAAATTTGAAAAAATGCATATTTGCAAAGAAAAATGAAATTAAAATTTGAAAAAGAGATATGTTTCTAGGTTAAGTAAAAGGCTAGATTTTGCGACGTTGTCGGATTAAAAAAGTTAGCTTTAAAGCATTATGGATTAATTAATATTACACAAATTACAAAAAAAATATAAATTTTTTAATAAGGTACCCATCTGGAAGTGGGGTCTATCCCATTTTTGGCTATAAAAAATGAAAATATTTAAATATAATACATTTTTTTTTGTTTTGTTCGACAACACATTTATATCAAAGGAAATTAACAAATTAACGAGGAAAACCTAACCAGAACTAACCAGAACTGGGTAATAGTGTAAAAGTTGTTTTTTGTTAGTTCTGGTTAGATTTTTCTATTAAAAAACTTAATTTCTGTTGAACGCAAAAAAACAACCTTTTATAATAATAAATTATTAGAAAACATCTGGCAACATTGTTTATTTAAACAGGAAAACGTCAAAATAACTGCGTCGTATTATCTCTTTCTAATGTATAACTATCTCACCTATTTTAATATTAAGTCGGCCATAATTTTAGTATATTTTATATGAAAGATAAAATAATAATTTTATTTTGTAATAATGTAAGTAAAAAATCAATTTTTCAGTAAAAGAAAAAATTATATCAAAATATTGCTGGTTAAAAAACAAGTTAAGGTTCCACGAAGCCGTTGAAAACATATAATTTTAACATATTTTTTTTTAATAATTGCCATTTTTTTTAATAATACAAAACCATTTCTTAGTAAGAAGAAAGGTCTGCAAGTTAATCTCTTAGATCAATATAAAGTTAAGGAGATCATTATTAATGCTTTAACAAGAAATGACCCAAAAATATTCCTATAACAGACTTCTTAGATCAATTTATTAGTATCATCTTTCAGAAGCATATGCTTGGAGGGGACATGGGAATTAAAAACCCCCTTTTTAAACAAATAAAATAATTTTGAAAATAAATTTATTTTTTACCCATATTCTTTCATTAAATTTTTAAACTAAATAGTCAGGGTTTCACTACTTTTTGTAGTCGATATACATATTCCATTTTAATATGCATCTGTTAAACTTTTATTAAAAGCCTAAAAAGTCGAAACCTACGTAGAGAAATCTCTGTATATCTTTTTTAAACAAATAAACTCCTAAAAAAGATTGTAATAATTTTATGCTTTTACAACAGGAGATTAAAACTCTGAAACTTTACTAAAAGTAGCATCAGGGCTTTAGGCAGCTTTTATAATTTTAATAATTTACAACGTGTTTAAGTTTCATAACAGCTTAATGCTCCATAAATAACTTAATATACAAATCCTAAGCTGCAACTTCCTCTCGTAGTAATAAACTCCTAACTTATTTAATAAAACTTTCATATTTAAATAATAAAAATAATTAAATTATGGGCAACCTGATCAACACCATTTAAACCTTAACCAGAAAACTAACTGTAAATCCGAATTCGGGTTCAAAATAAATTATTAATTTCCCGGGTTTAGCTATCAGTTGTTTCCGAAAATCCGAAAGTTTAACCCTCTCTTTTCCTGGGGCAAAGGTAAATTAAGATTGGCGATACTTGAGTTAACCGCACTAAGATTTAAGATATCATAGATTAATATCGATTTTAGGGATGATTCTGTAAAACTGACCTAAAGGTAATTCAGTAAGAAATGAGGGTGTTGTTTGATTACAAATATCAAATTTCGGATCATTTTAAGTAAAGTTAAAAGTAACTCTTAGCTATACAAAGAACCTGTAAAAATATTATTAGTAGGCTAATAAAGTATTTTTGTAAAAATAAGAACATAAGTGCATTGAGAACATAATTTAGTTTTAAATAAAAATCCTTATTTATTAAAACTTACTATATACCTAAGACAGACATAGGTAGCATGTTGCAAACAGATACAAGTGCTACATTTTTTTCAGTATTATTTATTTCAGCTGTGTTTTTAGCAGCGGGCTCCATTCCAGCAAATTTTCTTGTATTATTTCATGTTTTCCGTGGCAAATGCATGTTTTTAGCTCTTTTTCTTAAGTGATCTTTCATAAACTCTAGTAAATATATATAAAACTATATATAATATTAAATTATTTATACTCCCTACATTTAATATACCATAAAATATAACTAAAGGTCATCATCTAGTATTCCTAGCACAATTGTATTCACCATACAGCTGGTCAGCTGAATCTATACTTTTTTTATTTACATTGTAAAAATTTATCATTGTAGGCCTTTTAATCCTGTGATTGCATCGTCAAATCATCATCAAATTTAATGCCAGTAAAACACATTTGACAACAACGTTGTAAAATTAAAATAACACCCGGATATTGTAGACTGTTACTCTTCTATTTTTCAGTTTGCTTGGGTACCCAAGGGCTCCACCCTGGCTTTAACTTTATTACTTTTTTAGACCAACAATATTTTTTGCTACGATTAATCTCATTTATATTTTTCTCCATATAGTATACTACATTCTAATATAAGATTTCTCAAACCAGTTTCTTAAGCTAGTTTCTAAGAAGATATCTCTTTTATGGCATTTTTAATTAATTCCTAAATTTATGACCAAAAGCTTTGTCCGATTTATGGCTTTTAAATTACTGTTTTGTCTTCTGTCACTCAGGAAGTCTGCCAATACCCATCCTTCTCTTAGAAACTTGTGGGTTGATTGATTGATTGATAACATAAATACACAAGTTGAAGTTTTGTCCGCCTCGACACTCCAGCCTACAGGGCTTGTTGTATCTCTTGTGTATTTGTTTAAGTTAAAAAGGTTTGACACCTTAGACAGGTATAGTAGCCCTTTTAGTGTTCTTTTCTGGTCTCCAGCCTTCTGGTGGTTAGTGTCCACCATGAGGTTTTGATTTGTTCTCCAGTATGTAAGTGCAGGGCTGATTGATTGATTGATCAATCAATAAATCAAGTGCAGGGCACTCATATATGATGTGAGAGGCTGTCTCTTCCTCTTCGTCACATAGTCTGCAAATGGGTTCTTTTCTATAGAAGCCCATAGTGTGCATATGTTTTCTTAGGGTGCAGTGTCCGGTTATTAATCCTGTCACTATTTTAATCGGATTCCTATTTAGTTTTAGTAATTCACTTGTCAATGCTTTCGATGGTGAGTCCAACATTGATTTACTGTGATATTGCCTTGGAATGTGGTTCCAGTATGACTGATGTTGTGTTTGAGTCATGTAGCCACGAACCGAGGCTTTTTGTATTCCAAAAACAGGTTCAGGACTCACAAACATTGCTGCGGAGCCTCGCCTGGCCAGGGAGTCTGCATTTTCATTGCCCTGTATTCCCCTGTGTCCTGGCACCCAGGAAAGTGTAACTTTGTTGTGGTTAGCCAGGTTTAGTAGGAATCTTGTGGGTTAAATTATTACTTAGAAAAGCAACCTTAATTGGAGCAAGAATATTAAACCCATAGACCCAGCAGCTTCGCAAAAGTTCGAATTTCTTTTAAACGCTAGAAAGTATTAATTCATTTCCAACTCTGTATGTATCAGATCAGACCCTGCTTGGAATACTCTTTCTTGGTTTGGGCCATGGCGTCTCACTAGTTTTTTTAATTTATGTTAAATATTTACAGAAAAGCAGTTTAACTTATTAGTGACCAGTCACTTTCAAAAAAGCTTTCTTCTCTTATCCACCGACAAGCTGTAGGAAACCTGCTGCTCTTTTAGGTGTTTTTTAAAGGTCTCTGCTCCAATCGTTCCGAGAAGCTCACAATAAAGTAACACGAGTATATCCCTTCACCATCCACTAGTAGAGGCCTTCAACTTCCCACTTTGTTCTTTCTTTTATACCTAGAGTATCTAGGCTGTAAACTGTGTACCTGTGAAGCGCTTTATGTTCCTTCAAATCTGTAAATATTTGGAGTTGCTGTTAATAAACTGCCTCTTATTTCACTAGGGATATCCGTCACTTATGGTATATTGGTAGTCAGGTTTTAGGTCTTTGTAAAGTGTCTCAGGTAGTAAAAAAGTTGTACCGCTAATTGCTGGACCTACGAACACTATAAATTTTTAAAATACATTGCAAAAGTATTATCTTTGGCCTAATAAAAAAGGAAACATAAGTAATTATGCATATCTTTAAAATCTTTAAACCAATGGCACTAATTTAGTTCCAAAGACTTACTTATAAATGGTTGCTTCTGGTAATGTTAAAAACACAAAGTATAATACTTTTATAGGGCAAGTACATCATTTATTTTTGTTTAAAAACAAATATTATTTTGCAAAATTCACCTTTCTTATGTACTAATACCTGTGTGAAACATTAAATTGGCGATCATTTGCTTTTTCAAACATTTAAACACAAAATTCTACAAAAAACGATATTATCAGACTATTTAAAAAATAAGTTTGCTCTTTACTGTGGCCGGTGTTGTGCAAGGATTTTTTTGTAGATTAATAAAAATTTATCCAAAGTTTGATGTAGGCCTCGCGGTTAAAATTTAATGGTCATTTTTAGAGCTGTGTCTGTACTTATAAAATCGCGAATTCCGGCATATTTGGTATCTGGTTAGTTCTGGTAACAATCTCTTAGCTACAAACATTTAAATATTTTTTTAGGTTATACGCAAATGACATACGCCTTATTTAATAAAATTTCTGTATTTATTTTTCGCTTCTACAAAACATTTTATCCATAAAGTCAATGTTATGCCTACATGTCAGTTTTAAAGAAAACTTCATCTTAAAATATAAATCTGTAAACAAATCTTTTTGTTGTTTTTTTTTATGTAGGTACTCTGAGAGATATTCTGAGTCTATCTACTCAGCAGTCCTAAGACTTTATGTAAAGTAACCAAAAATTATATAAAACCGACGTTAAAATGTCATTTAATATTTCTATTTCAAAATCTTAAAATTAAAATTATTATTTAGAAAATAAATTTAATATATTTCGTGAGAAATACCTGGTTGCAAACCAAAAATGTTATATCATACTAATGTAAACCTTATTTTTAGAAATAGAAAAAAATACACAAATTTCACAGGGTGATTTTAAAAATTATTATGAATTACTGAACAAGATTAATAAAAATAAAGTTGTTAATATTTGTTAAGCCGCTTTATGCAACTAATTTTTTACAATTACACTTAAATTATATTTATATAATTCTGAAAGGCATTAAAAACCAAAATTAAAGTTATATAGTTTTTTTCCTTTAATTCATTGAACATATCGGGAAAAATGTGTCTATAGCAGCGTTTCTCAACCTTTTAGTATGTTAAATGTGTACAACAATGATGTATTTAGATTTTCTTGGCACTAAACCCACACTACGACCTTTTCCTCTTTGGGATCGGGTGTATCGTATACGACACAGCAAAAGTATACCTCAAAAGATGTAAAGTCCGCATTACAGCCATGAAGAACCCTTAAAAGATGGGTGTATCGTATACGTTCCGGTCGATTAGAACAAATTTCTATTTTTTTTTTAAATATAGATTCCAGCTAAATATAGAAAAAGGACTGAGAATATCCATTTCTAATATGAAGCCTTTCTTTAAAAAACTTTGCTTTGCGAGACAGGCCCAAGGAAGTCACTAATAACACAGCCCCCACAAAAAAAAGTTGGAGGTCCAAAAGACTTGACCATGGTATCTTTATCTTTTTGGGGTCGCTGAATCCGAATTCGGAGTCAGTTTGACACAATCAGGTCAGGGTCAAGTGCATTTCAAGGTCAAATCTGTAAAATTAAAGGTCTAAAATCAATGTGATCCTATTAGGTCAGAGTCAAACGCATTTCAAGGTCAAATCGCAACCAAATTTAATGGAGTTAAACAGGCCCCGGATTCGTATTTCAACCTCAAAAACATAAGTATACACACTGATCAAATTTGGTTGCGATTTATTTTGAAGATTTGACCTTAAAATGCTTTTGACCCTGACCTGATGGGGTCAAACTGACACCGGTTTCGGATTCAGCAACCCCAAAAACATAATGATACCATGGTCAAGTCTTCGAACCTTCAATATTTTTTGTGGGGCTGTGCAATTATTAAATTTGTTTTTAATTTAGTAAGTTTTGATTAACAAGGTTTTGATTTAGTAAGTTTTTTTAATTTAATAAGTTAATTATTAAATATTATATCGAAATGCATTTTCTTTTGTATATGTATGTGTGTTTTTTCAGTCAGTTAATCAATTTTTTAAAATAATATTTTCTCTTGGATATGCTCGCGCCCCCCCTCTAGTGTGCTCGCGCCTCCCTAAGGGGGCGCGCCCCACAGGTTGAGAATCACTGGTCTATAGCGATGTTGAGAAAATTATTAATTTAACCTTTGTTCTAAAAAACTCCTTTTGTATATTCCTAATCAAACCAATCACTTTTTACATTCTGATTTTAAAATTTATAGTTTAATAAAGTTAAACTTTTCGGTTTTGTGTATTTAAATGAATAATTTAAAATAAAATAAAAATTTTAATTTATTAATCCATAAAAAACAAATAATCTTATAATGTAAATACAGTTAAATAATAATAACCGTAAATATAATGTTTAGTATTGTTATTTCCTATTAACATAAAACAAAAATTGACAAACAAAACAAAACACAAATAAGTAAACTATATCTTTTTAAAATTAAAATCAATAAAGATTGTGCTCATGTATCAAATAGAAATATATAAAATAATACTTAAAAAATATATATTGGTTATTTTTTTGCTTTAAGATGTTCATTTGTTTTTTCTCCTTAAATGTTTAAGAGGCAATGGAAATTAACTATAAATCTTTTGCATAAGATTTTTTGCTAACTCTTTAGTAATTGATGTAGGGAACCATCAAAAATTAAATTTTACCACTCATAAACTTAAAATGGAGAAGCTAAACTATTAACGATAGCCGCGCATTGTCAATCACATCCATGATATACCCTTGTTTCAAATGACCCTGAAGTTTCGAACGTTCGTTGAACGGTAGGGCCGACTGTAATAACAGGCCTGAAATTAAATGTCGCGTCGCATCCAAGATATTACCATCGACGAACTAAACAAAAGACAAAACTTTAAATGAGAATATTTTTAATATTTTAAACAAAAAACTATGTTTGTTTTATAGTGTCTTTAGGGTGGTTATTTTCTAAACATGTATAAAATGTGTGTAATAAAAAAGACAAATACAATAATTAGGAGTGTTCAGACTTAGACAACAAAAAAAAAGTTTTTTCTAAACAAAACTACCTCTTTTTTAAAATAAATTTTAAAGGATATAAATACACTTTACATTTATAATCCGAATTTAACCTTTACATAAAAAAATTTCATAAACTATGATTTTTTTTTCGAAACAAAAAAATAGTACTTTTTTTAAGAGAATATTAAAGATATATACCCTTTTCATCTAAAGACCAAATATTGTCCCTTTAAGTTTCCCGGAACAACCCCAATTTAACCCTTAGATAAAGAAAATCTGTTAACAATGACAAAAAAATATTTTTTTTAAAAACAAAGAAAAACTATCATTTTTTTTTAACGGAATATGAAAAATATATACCCTTTTCATCTAAAAACCAAATATTGTCCCTTTAAGTTTCCCAGAACAACCCCAATTTAACCCTTAGATAAAGAAAATCTGTTAACAATGACAAAAAAATATTTTTTTTAAAAACATAGAAAAACTACCATTTTTTTAAAACGGATTATAAAAGATATATACCCTTTCCATCTAAAGACCAAATATTGTCCCTTTAAGTTTCCCGG